>JAAGKR010001168.1:2601-72358 GCA_011419295.1 Clarias macrocephalus
CAAGGGGAGGTGTAATTTAGTTAGCAATTGCATACAATGTATTTTTAGTAGGCACCACTGCAAAGGGACAAATTTCAGAAAACACCCTCAAGAGACATGCTGAAATATTGCATAGCCTTTAGCCTATGCTGTATTTTTCTGACTTAGAAATAATTATGTGCTTAACTGATGCTCTGGTTGAAGTGATAAGCCTTATCTAAGCCCTAATGAGTTTGTCACATTCACACAAGCTGATAAACCATTCTACTGACACAGTGCACAGAGGCGTGTTTCCGGTTCAGTTGTGAGATCCTCTCACTACACCCAACAACCAAAACGAAAAAAACCTAAAACCCCAAAGCAAAAACACTGAGCTGTTGTGGTGGGGGTGTTAATATGTTGGAAAGAGAACAGAGTGAAATAAACAGAGAAAACTGAGCCTCTGGCAGATGAATAATTCAAATGGCTCAAGAAACGAATAATGTTTTTGTAATAATACAGTCTAAGCTTTCAGTTAAAAAATAAAAAGAAGGAAGAACCTAATCCTAATCTGAACAAGGGTTAGGTAAGAACTGATTAACTGAGTAATATAGTAATCCTTGATCACTTAGCAACTTAACACTTAAAAGTGTCTGAACAAATCTGATTCCAGTTACTTCCATTCATCTGAGATAAGTGCGGAACTACAAAAGGATTATAATTGCAACTAATAGGGAAGAGAAACTCACTCTGTGATTCGAGAAGTAAATTTCAGAGCAGTGATAATTGCTTTTTTGAAGCTGCTGCCTTAAAAACTACGAAGTGATGCCACAGAAAGGGCCGGGTTTGAGTTTGAGCTATAAACCCTAATTATGTCTCACAAAAGCAGCCTGTTCCATTTAGAACAAAGAAACCCAGAGCAATAACAGCTACGCCATTAACAATTAGTCACCACCGCACCTAATTAGACAGAGGAGATAAAAACAGGTTCTAAATTTAAACAGTAGGTTTTGTGTGAAGTTCAATACGCTCCACTAATGACATCTACCCGAGTACCCAGGCATGACTCGGGATCTGTCGCTAAATGGGAGATCGAGGGGCTAAATTTGTTTGTTGGCTTAATGGTAATAAACTCCTTTGGTTTGAATGGGGAAGAGGTTAACAAATGGCCACTTTTCCTGAGGGCAAAGAAACCCAGCATGTCTATTCATTCCATTCTAGAGCAAATGGCCTGATTCTAAATTGGTAAATGCATCTCTAATTAAACTTTGGCTAATGGCAGCATGAGGTTAAAAAATTTTACCCTAGTTCAAAAATTCAAATATTGTCTTTTAGTATTTAGGAGTCTGGACGAAAAAGTGAGTTTTGGTTCAAGTAACTGAAAATGACAATATGATTACGGCAAGAAGTATAATTTGTTATTTTATGGAAATTCTTTTACAAAAAATATATATTTACTATGAAGTCCTTTTTTTTTCAAAAACTACTGGACATATAGTCAAAAAGATGCCTGCAATACTCTGGTGGCACTTGCTCAATCCATACCTGCATGAGTGCTTCCTAAAGATGATTTTAAAAAAAGTCTTGTTTCTTGACTGTTACAATCCTACCACCACCATTATCAAGTACTTTTCTTTTGTGGTTAGGCCTGGAGATGATCCTGGCTTCAGAAAGTAAAAGTCCTGCCACATAGCTATTCTATCAATTATCTAAACTACAAATTCTAACTTCCACAACTCTTTAGCCAGAGAAGTTGGAAATATTTAGTGAAATCACCTGTTTTGTGCACACCCAATACTGGAACCAATAATGGCATACGTTGTCTTAATACTTTTGGTCACCATTGAGTGGCCTCAGAAGTATGCGCTGCAAAATTAAACCAAGGATGCATCAATCACTTTAATATAACACAGAATGACAAATTAAAGGAAAATCCACGATAGTGTATTAGCTTCAATACAGCATCTATTCTACATGTCACAGAAACTGTATTAGACAGATGAATCCCATTCCTCCCTCAATTAGGGTTTTGATGTTTGTGATAAAGAGCACGATCTAACATATGGCCCCTAAATTTCTCATCAGGCTGAGATCTGGAGACTGTGAAGACATAAGATCTTATTATCGCCATCATTTTCATCCTCATTAAACTCATTAAGTGTTTCTTTATGCCCATTGGATGAGGCAGGATCATCCTGCGAGAGACCACTCCCCTCTGGATAGGCAAGTTACTTCATAGAATAAAGATGATTCCTCAGGATAACTTTGCATTGATTTGTAGTAATGGAGGTCCAAAGCAAGCCAGCAAAATGCCTCAACCAACATAACACTCTTGAATTTGTTGCCCATCTGTATATCATGCTTGCTACCCAAAGGTACAAAGGTCTTAAATTTATACCCATTAGGCTTACTCCCAAAGAACTGATTTATATTAATTCCCCTAAAGATGTTTATTCAGTGCTTAAAGATGTCCAAGGCAAACTCACAGCCTTGCAGAATTAGTGTGGATAGTCTGGGTTATTTATTAATTACAAACTACGAATCACAAACTACGAAATTACCCTTGATACCTTGTACAGGAAATGGCTAATAATATCTGCTAAATAGAAAATGGCATCATATGAACTGTTCTATGGTAAAAAATGAAAATAAAAATAAACTACGTTTGGGGTCGGAATGAGCTCAAGTAAATTCAAGCATATCAGTTATTACACTGTAAGTATTACAGAAATCAACACAGTCATGAAAAAACATACCAATGGGCCAGGAAGAGCAACCTGTTCTATCACTTAATCAATACACCACTGATACCAATAAAGCCTCGCATTTGTCTCACTGTGGCTTGCTTAGAAAACAGGCAAAATACAAGTCATATGTCCTTTAAATTTTTGCAAATTATAGTGAGCTCCAAAGTCGAAAAATAATTTTCTTATTAAAATCTTGACTGCTTGTGGCACTAAGTAACTTGCATTGGCCATAAAGCAGAAACTTCCATATGCTGTTTTCTCCCACATGGACACCCGCACATAGCCGCAATAAAACAAGGGGCCATTCTCATTTGGCAGCAAGTGCCATGGTCAGATTGTCTCCCAAACTTCTATTTAGCAGCCAGCCCCTTCAGGGTGTTTTTACTCGATTTATTGCATGCAAGGACGAGGATGTTGCATTAGTGTCTGGCAGAGAGACGTACACCGCCCCTCCTGGTCAGATGTGGCCGTCCATATGGAATAAATAGACAGGCTTTGGATTGAATCCCTATCGTTTCCATGCTGAGCCTCCCATTTGCTCCCATTTTCCCCTTCCCTGAGCACGGCAAGGTGTAAGAAGGGCTTTCTGCAGACAGGTTTCAGGGGAGTTGAAGTGGTGGACACAGGAGGTGGGAATGGAGAGGCTCAGTGTCTCACGGTTCAACTTGTCTCACATTCCTGTCATGAATATACCATTCTGCTCCTGACACTTGTGCCCCCTGTCATTAGAACGTAGAGTTTTTGTTTCGGGATATTAGAACATATGGTGTCTGACACAGAAAGCCAGTACTGTTTCTCAGAAACTAAAACTGTCCAACAAACCTTTTTCTTTGCAAAAATGACTGATTTATAGTAGCATGACTAGGACATATTTTATATATAGTGTACCATAAGTAGAGGTTTGGCTATAGAACCCCAGCTCACTCTCTCTGTCTCTGTTTGATAATTATTTAATTAGAAATGGCAGGCGCAATGCTTTTAACAACTTTTTTCCCCGTTTTATTTGTATTTCTTTTTCTATTGAGAACCACTTCTCAAGAAGTGAACTCACACAATAAGAACCAATCATAAATAAATTTTGTACTCCACATATTGCCTTCAGTGGCATCTTCCACATTTCATTATTGAAGCGTACCAACAGGAAATTTCCATCAGCATGGTGCAGAGTCGCAACAGCACCTGTGCCAATGAGACTAAACCATTTTTATTTGTTATATAATGTCTTGAACGAGACAAAACGATTGAGTAAATGCTGACGAAAAAGCCATGGCAGTCCTTTGATTGGTAAGATTGGAGCAGAGTTTTTATTTACAGTTATTGGACAAGGCTTTAAATTCTCGAACCTGATTGGTCAGAAGGTGCTGACTAATTTTCTATTAACAGCATGGTTTTGACCAAATATGACATTATACTAATAAAATGTGATATAAAAATGAATATTCCTATTTCATTAGTAAAAGCTGCATGGACATTCCACATAGTGAGTGCCCAGTAATAGGGAAACTTTATTTAAAACTATTTCTTTATTAAAGGAAAGTCTAGTGTCTGTCTTTGTAATGGGTGGTATGTAAAAACATAACTATAAATGGATAAAAGTCAAAATTTAAACACTAGGAAATTTCTTTGAAACAGGGAAAAATACTTCAGGTTGTGCTGTACCAGGAAAATAATCAGTTAAGTCATTGATTGCTTGCCTTAGATAGAACACCTCATTCTGTTTTATTATTTTCTTACTTTTATATTGATGTCACACCCTCTACCAAAGAGCAACAACATAAAAAAGTTGTCCTAATTTTTAAATAACTAAGAATTTTACAATCACTTTAGAAAACCAATTACAGTATTTGTCAAGTTGTAAAGCTTTAGTGGATTGTTGCTGAAGGTTGATGAATAGAAACGACTTGGTTCCTTCAGAATATTTTGTCCTTTCATGTGTCTTGTCAAGAATAAACATGTGGCAACACAGAATGGTTTAGTAAGTAAAGCATGCCTAACCATCACTTTGGCGAAATAAATGATAACTGCAGTAAATGTTGCTTACACTAAGTACAGTCATATAGTTATAACGTCTCATTTTCTGGTAGAAGAACACAAAGCCTCTGTGTATTCTTCTACGAAATGTGCAAAAATGAAATAAAACATCTAAAATTCAAGAGCAAGCCGTCATTGAACTGATTACCAAGCTTAGCCTCAACATCATCAGGTATCAGTTTAATTTGTTTCCATTTTGCTGGTTTTAAAACTGATCCTGGAGAACCCAAGGTACTGTAATTATTATTATAATTTATTATTTTTTTACATGGACACTTGATTCTGTTGAACATGTGAGGGAATGAATTCATCTTCAATGTGAGCGAGTGCGGATATATCAGACATCCCCTCTGTGTCTGATGCACAAGATTACCTTGAGGTTAGATGTCGCATTTCTGCTTTGGTATTAGTGGCAGCATGCACGTCTGCTGACTTACCCCATGATGTTTAGTTATCAGACTGTGGTAATTAATAAGTGTCAACACTTTTGAGCTTACACTGAAATCTTTGTTGCATTAACAAAACACTCCTCTAATCAGCTCTTGACTGAAATGATCGCTGGAGATCAGCTAATGATCTTTTAATGTATGCATATTGAAAAGCCATTAAAACTTGCACAACCTAGCAACGCGGACCAAAAGACAGATGTGCGGTGTTAAAGTATCGTGGCCTTTCTAATTATACATCAAACGTCTGGGGCAAATTACAAAATTAAGGCCTCTTAGTTTCTAAAAAGCTTCTACTTAAAAAGGTTTCTGAAGCATACATACAGTACAGACCAAAAGTTTGGACACACCTTCTCATTCAAAGAGGTTGAATTTGTATTATGGCAAGAAAAAAGCAGCTGAGTAAAGAAAAACGAGTAGCCATCATTACGTTAAGAAATGAAGGTCATTCAGACTGAAAAATTGGAAAACTTTGAAAGTGTACCCAAGTGCAGTCACAAAAACCATCAAGCGCTACAAAGAAACTGGCTCACATGCGGACCGCCCCAGGAAAGGAAGACCAAGAGTCACCTCTGCTACGGAGGATAAGTTCATCCGAGTCACCAGCCTCAGAAATCGCAGGTTAACAGCAGCTCAGGTCAGAGAGCAGGTCAATGGCACACAGAGTTCTAGCAGCAGACACGTCTCTAGAACAACTGTTAAGAGGAGACTGTGTGAATCAGGCCCTCATGGTAGAAGAGACTTGTTTGGGCTAAAGAACACAATAAAGAACACAATAAAGAAAACTCTTTGAATGAGAAGGTGTGTCCAAACTTTTGGTCTGTACTGTACTTTGTTACAGGGTTCCACATACAGCACTTAGGGGAGCAACAAAAGCTATACATCCTTTAAAGCTAGACATTTTGCTTTAAGCATTCTTTGGATATTGGTTCTGTTTTTCAAAAGAAGTCTAACATTTAAATCTGTAGACAAAACCCTTGGCTCCAAACCATTGAAGCATAATGGTATATAAAAGACCTTTTAAAGTTTCCCCTAGAGCAGGGGTCATGAATTAAAATTTAAGAAGGTCCAGTCCATAAAATTTTCTTCGAACAGTGGTCAGAATTTCATGTTTGAGCTAGCATTTAGATCACTATATTCACAGTCTCTCTATATATGTGGCATTTCAATAATATTTCCTGTCAATTTCCAGTAACTACGTTAAACATGTGGACAACTTGAACTTGGCCTTGTACATTTGCTTGCAATTTTATGGTATATAAACAACAATCTAAGGTGGCATGGTGGCTTAGTGGTTAGCATTGTCACCTTGCACCTCCAGGGGTTCGATTGCTGCCTCAAGGGCTGTGTGCATGGAGTTTGCATGTTCTCCCCATGTTTAGTGGGTTTCCTCAAACAGTCCAAAGACATGCAGGTTTGGCTAACTGGTGTTTCCGAATTGCCTATAGTGTGCGCATTTGTGTGTGCCCTGTGATCGATTGGCACCCTGTCCACTGTGTCCCCCACCCTGTGCCCCAAGTCTCCCGGGATAGGCTCCTGGCCCCCCGTGACCCTGTATACATGGTAAAATGGTATAGACTATGAGTAATATGCTGACAATATTTAATCAATCTCTGACAAATCTTCATTTTCATGCTGCTGGGTTGTAAATGAATGTGGAAGGACTGTCATACCGGGGTCTCAGTTCCTGTATTTTACGTGCCCTCACTTCGGACTATTGTCGATATTTTGCTCTAGTGACCCATGTTTTGTCTCATGGTGTCTTCACATTACTGCTTTTTATTAGCATCATAACTGTCCCTCAGTCCCGATCCATTTAGTGAAACCTAAAATCTAGAGGATCAATTCAAAAAACGTTTTTAAAGTACCAGACAAAACCATTAATTATTATTATTATTTTTTTATTATTATTGTTAGTAGTAGTAGTAGTAGTAGTAGTATCTACTATTAAAGATAGTGAATGACGTGGTGACGGTATAAATGAATGACCTCTTTCTGGTTGCTTCATGCACAGACCCATCTTCTTGTACCCCTAAATCCCCACCATCGCCCCCACAAATCTAACCACCCCACTCCATCCCCTGCAAAAGTGACTACATCCACACACCAGGCAAGAATATAATAGATAATTTGGCCAGTAAATGGCAGGTATTATAGGAGTCATCTCCACTCGGAGGCATATGATTTAGAAAGACACTCTGGTAATAGCTTTGCAAATTCCCTCTGCCATTTCACAACGGCTCGCCACACTGGAACGAGGGGGAAAGGTTAGAAAGTCAATGACTATCCATCAAAACATCAATCTCCCTTTATACTCCTCTCCACTCTTAAATACCAGACATGGCCAGAGAGTGCTGTTACGCTTTGCCACTCTCTCGCCAGGTCAGCAGTGGGAGAAACTGCCCTCTGTACTGGCTGGAGATCAGCTCTGAGGTTCACCTTATAATGGTTTAAGGTTAGCGTCCAGGTCAGCGAATATGTTGTTGATAAGGAGAGAAGAAAACTTTAGAATCACTGCTAAAAAATCCTCAGATTCTCAGACTGAAAAGAGCACAGATTTAAAAGGGTTTCTTAAAAAGTGAAGATATGGTTATACAAGCTTTTAGCTTGTCGAAGTCCTTCATTGCATAATGTAAGAGTGGTTTATTTTAAAACTCCATGCTTTGAGCCCTGTCCATTTGTTCCATGGTCTATAATGTCTATAACATCCATTGCCAAAATTATGCAAACTGTTTAAAAGCAGAGAAAATACACTGAATACATTTTATGACAGTAACGCAAACCTATTACTGAATCTATTCATTCAACTGCGCATGCAGCAAAATACAACAATGTTTCTGAACCAGAGCAGGGTCTCTGCAGGTCTTCAGAAGAACACCAAGGGTTTGTGGTAGCTATCAAGCACACACTACCCCTGAAAAATAAAAACCAAAAAATAAACCCAATGTCTATCTCTCCATCTCTCCATTTCTCTTCTTTCATCCCTTCCTCCAACCATCTTGTCCTTCAAAAGATGTCTGATGCTTATTACTCATCCTCACCCTGTAATTAGGCAAATGCAAATGATTGATTAGACCATCTTTCATTGTGTCAAAAACATATTTCCTCTTAATGGCACAGGGCCGCCCTCGTCCGTTATTAAGTCTGTCAAAACATCATTAGGTTTCAGAGTGATATGTTGCTGTGCCAAGCAGAGTTACAGAAAAAGGGCTGGCATGAGGAGCCGAGAGGAAGGCCAATGGGCCAATCTACCAGCCAATGACTTGTCTACAGCAGATATTATACAAGTAATTAAGCAAGATTGTAATATATTAAATTCCTCTTAATTATTTTTTTCTTTCATTACAATCTTTTTTTTCTTATTATAACACTGTTGTGAATGAATTCTGGTTCAACTTCTTAAACCATGCAAAAATGTTTAAACTGATTCAGTAACAGGATTTTTGGTTTTAATCAAGTTTTTACTTGAAAATATTTTAAAATATTTAAGTTAAAATATTGAGATTTTCCAGGCTCCTGATTGGCATAATGGGAGTGTGTTCTCTCTATCATCCAAGGATCCAAACTTCTTGAATTTGATTCCTGGGTGACGTTATAGCCATTTGCAGCTGCGACACTAGAGAGTAGATTAACTGGACTCTTTCGAAGGGAAAGAAAGGAACCTAACCGCTCTCACATCATAGTGACACTAGCCAACCATAGTCATCTGAAAGGTCATGAAACGAAAGCGGCGGATAGCATGTTCCTCAGCCGAGTCCCCAACATTTTTATATTTCCAATTTACATCCATTGGTGGAAACTGTCACAGGGATCTAGACACGTATCTAGACTCCTGGTGATTCTCTTCCCTCCATATGCACACTTTATCCAGCTGATTAGCCAATGGTTTAATCATTAATGATCTGGACCTTTTGTGTTGAGAGTAAAAAAAGAAGGGAAGGACTACAGTTAAGAAAGCTCAGGGCCAAAGTGGCCAAGAATTCTCAAAATGATGCCATTTTGGTTATACTTTCAGGAGCAGCAATAAGAGCTATTTATCAAGATTCTTAAAATAGATCACTCCCATCAACACCAATATGTAGGAGAGCTTCGGAGGTGTCCAAACTGGTTAGGAGTAGTGAGGAAATGGCGTTCAGGCAGCGGCGCGTGCGGAGGAGAGACGTTTTACACTGAGTGACACGGAGCTCATAAAAGAAATGACAAAAACTAGTAACACTGAAGATGCAGCTTTGAAACAGTGACACAGCCGACAATGTCGGAAATAATTAATTAAACTTTGTTCCTACAGCGTCACAGATCATGCGCAGATTCATACATTTCCCACCACGCACCACTTACATTATTTGAGTGTACACAACAATTCTTTTTAGATTCTCTGTTATAAGCAGCACTTCATCACTTCATTAACACTTCGTATCCCTGTGTTTCATACTCCTCGGGGGTACTTGCGGCAGAGTTACAGTACATGTGGAATTGATGCTTTCTCGAATTGCTCTCCACTCACTTTTTACCTTTAGAAGTAAAAGTAAGGCAGAATTTTACTTTAATGATTTCTTTGCATTTTACTGTCTCTGCCGCAAGCAAAACGCTCTCAGCCTCCCTCCAGTTTCAATTTCTTTTCGCAATCATTTTGATCAGATTATGACAGACCTACACAGCTCTATTATAGGGGCTTTAAACAGGGGCTCCTCTCCGAAGGTAAGAATAAGAAGCTTTATAAATAACTTTCATGTTCTACTCTGAGGTAGGACTATTTACAATCCTAAATGAACTTTGAGCCCTATTCCTACGAGTGATTCTGAGATGCTTAGTAGTCTTTCATTTTGAACAGAATTCTAGAATTTAGAAACTGCATTTTTGTTGATTGGGCTCCCTGCTGAAACAAATGAGCACATGTGCACACTGTCCCCTATTTTTCCTCCCTCTTTCCATCCATGCTTTGTTTTTTTTTTTGTCTCCCCATATTTTCCCTTTTTCCTTCATCGCACTCATTTCTTCCAGCACCATACGAGCACTGTGTATTTACTTCAGGAAATTGAAATCTTGTTTTCTCCTGAGTTTCGAATGGATTCATATTGAACAATAAATATTAGCAATTTTCGCATGTGTTTTAGATAATTTATTGAAGTACCTTTCATTCTCATGGCATACCCTGCAATGGTTATACCAAGCCAATGGGTTCATTTGCCTTGATATCTAGCATTGTGGGAAATGTGATGTTTATGACGTGTAATTTACATTACGACTAAAGAATTACATTTACGGCTAAAGAATAAGACAGTGTGACACATGTGAAACCTAATGACAGCATGAAAATATGTCACCTTATAAACAAAACATCATATACCAAGCTTGTCATGTTTGTGCAAGATATAAAATGATGTTCTGATGGCAAGCATAGCTAAATAATATCTTGAGTCAGACATCAATTGATGTAGCGGCTCTAGAACTGTTCGCCCACCACAGCCTTGTATCACATTTATCCTGACTGATGTGAGAGAGGTGAAGCACTTTTGTGGTTGGCAAACCTGACAATTTCCACTTAGCCAAAAATCAATACTACTACAGAGGTTGGGACAATAACAAAGGGCTAATGTGACAGAACTGTCATTAAGAAACTTCTCCCTGGATGTGAGCTTCTCCCAGACTCCATACACACTATAAAGAGTCGCAGTCAGCCTCTGTCTGAGCTCTTTGAGGCCTTCGGTTTATCAGCACGACGACCAATTAACCGACCTTTTCTGCATAAAGCCACTTCTCGCAAAATTCAAAACAAAACGTACGCAGGGCAATTACACGTCCACCTCTGTGACTTTCGCCTGATAAAGTGTGCATCCAGTATACACAATTGTAGGCCGGTCGACATCCCCAGACACTGTACACAATTACATGATTGTGTTGCGAAACCGAACCAAGGGCGAAAATGACGTTGGGTTTCAAAGGCATTAAACAAGAAAGGAACTGAAGAAGCAGCCAAGCTTGGTATGAGGCTTCCTAAATGCCAGCACCCTGGTTAATCAGAGCCTAGCAGTTAAACGAGCTGACAGCTTAAGTGGGGAAATGACACCAAGCTAATCTAGTGCCAAATGCTGCTTTACATCACCCAAGCACAAATCCTTTAGAAATAAACATAGTCACAATATTGTCTTCTTTTAATAAAATACAGAGAATGAAGAGGACTGTGTATGAATAATACATGCGTTGGTAAATTTGCGAAGGAACTAACTGTTCTTTATTTCAATACAAGAAGCGTGTTCAGCTTTTTTCTCCGATATGCCAATTTTATTCTGAGATGGACCTGAGAATGCTATTTATTCATTTCACGCTCCAAATTTCCAGTTAACATTCAAAGCTCCATTGACAACCACAACAAAATCACATTCGAGTGGACTGGCCATCATTCCTGTGTTGTAATTTTTCTCCGGAAAGACACTATGGGACACACAGAGCTCCGCTGGTCATTCCAACCGTGCTGTTCTGAAGACAGGAGCTGTGCCCTGCTGACAAGGGATCAGGTGTGTTCCCTCAAATAAATCACACTACACTGCCCCAAGCAGTCAAATTACCCAATGCGCACCTGGACCTGTGAAGGAAAAAGGGACCCAGCTTGGCCCGGCTGCCTTAATGAGACACTGAGGTTATTGAGACGTGTCAGTTTATCTGATAATTAGTAAGGAATGAAAGACAACTGTGGAAATAGTCAACAACAGGATGGATTAATGGTGCCTCGTACATCCCTTAAATTTCATTATTTGACAAATCTTCATATATCACAGGAACTGAAGAAAATTTTATTTTATGAAATAATGACACCATACATTTAATATGTTTGTAATTAAAATTCATGTTGTAGAGAAAGATTAGCGTCTGTTCTTACTGACATTATAGTAGACACACTGTAAGTGGTCACGTCCGCACACAGAGAACCCAAGTCCTCTATCCTCAAGACTTTCCTTACCGCAAAAAATGTTCTGACCCATACAAAGTACTGACACGTTGAACTCCTTCCGTACCGGTTTAATTTATTATATCTAACACTGATATAAACCTGTGATTTGCTCACTGTCAAAGCTGCTGCACTTGAAAACTACTCAACCCCTTCTGTCTAATCAGATTAGAGAATTCTAATTCTACAAGTGGTGTAGTTTAAATATAAATAACATCTGTGCACACCTCACCAATCCAATCATTCCTACATCCAGAGGCTATTTTTTTAAACAACATATAACAAGATATTAAGACGTCAACCAGAAATCCACAGATGGAACACTTTAATGACTTTAATATACAAGATGCTACTTGACATGCTGAATACTAAATGCATTCATTTATGTTTTACAAAGTCCTGATACTGGAGACTCCTCACATAAAAGTTAAGCACATCTTTCAAATATTTTCAAACTATTTTTCTCTGTTAAATAGGATGTGCTGTACTCGTACAAGTACATCCGGCTACTGTCAGGTCCGTGCTGTACCAAAAGATGGCTTAGACATGTTGCCATCACAACAGACCTCTCTGCATGGCTCACTCACACACAGACAACATAACATGATCTCTAGCTTTTACTTGAATAAGAACATCAGTCCTCTGCTTCTCAGATGGATAAAGTATATCAGGAGCTGCTGGAGCTACAGTGCATTGCTTTTAGAGTTGTTTGAGAGCGGAGACCTGACTGAATCTAAGTTTTGTGAGAGTTTATTCTAAATGGAGTGTGAATCAGCAGTTTAGGAGTAGAGGTGTTTATTTTTTTTTCTGACTGTCTCTAAATCCCTATTCATATTCAATGGAAGGAGGTTGGGATTGGTTTTGAAGGGGTTACTTATTTTTGAGACTTTATGCATGAGATTTTTAAGCTGTTAGACGTGATGTGTCTCACTTTCCAATTCGGCCAAAAACGAGCTAAGGAGCAAAGGGGTTTGGGGCGGGTACCAGACAAACTCGAAAACTGTGCATTTTCTCCCAAGGGCAACTCTTTTTCATTTTTAAAGGGATAGCTTGGGTTTTTTAAAGTGTGTCTCAAATTAAAGTTGAGATGCGTATAAGTACATACAGTAGGTCTTGGTTGATATAAGTTTTCTTTTTCACCAAGAGTGAAGTTAGAAGTTCACCCAGTAAATCATTACAATATCAGTAATTAGGGCAAATTCCACAACCCTCGTTCTGTCCAAAAACGCATTCCAAAGCTGAGACTCATGTAAAGCTTCTGCTCTCCCACAATCAATCATTTTGAGTTGGTATCTTTAACAGTTACAATGTATTTTGTACAAATTTTACTCTTTTCTTTCCCCAGAACTACCCATATAGAAAACCGGAACTACGCCATTCTGGGTGACAAACTGCATGGTTGGTGTACAGAGCAGGAAGATCAAAGCCGACTCACACCTCTGGTAATGTACTCATACAGTACTCATGCACCTCACTTTTGATTTACGACAGATTTTAAAGTTTCGTGGGGGTGCATGCAAAGTTGATAAGTCCTCCTATTATTATTGTACTTTTTAGTCCAAAGACTTACTTGACAGTTTTCCCCAAATTCTTGTTTTTCTAATTCGTCCTAGATGGACAAATTTCCCATCTAGGACGAATTAGAAAAACAAGAATTTGGGGAAAACTGTCAAGTAAGTCTTTGGACTAAAAAGTACAATAATAATAGGAGGACTTATTTGAGGTTACAGTCACATCTTATTTGTTTCACAAACCTGATCTTTAGGGCTCACTCCCCACACTGTTTTTGAAAGTGATCAGGTCAGATCTGTTCAGACTGGGAGTCCAAATCTGGCACATCGTTGACCTACCTGCTTCAATTGCTGTGGTAATGACAACGATGGCTCGCATGCAGCATGTTATTTCCTCACATATCACCATGTTTCTGTTCATTCCCTCTAGCTTTGCCTGTACTGATGTCTCCCCAAAGTGCCCGCAGACATTTCACTATGTCAGCTGTTCAGGGACTATTGTTCTCCTTTTCCATACTGCAGTTAAACCAGCTGGTTTGTAGAAAGTTAAGTTTCTAAGCTTCAGGAGGTTGTGGAGCTTCGTTTTTCTGCTTTCAGCCCGGTTACCATTAAGTACGTAAAAATCACACCCTTGAATTTTCTGTGCGGCAGAATTAAACTTGATTTTTAAAAAGAGCAGCTGGCTTAACTGCGGCATTTCTTCCACTGTTCTCCCACTCATTTTTCAAGCATGGATCCATGTCCATGCCACGTGATCTACTTAGACTTGAGCTTCCAAATGATGCAGTTGACATTTTGAAATCCGATTTGAGCGGGTAGAGCATCCAGACTGAGAAACATCTTTATGAATCCAATTTGAATCTGATTTCAAACCACCTCTGGATGTTGTTCGAATCGGAGTTGTAATAATCGGATTAAATGTGTGACTACATGAAAATAATCTGATTCCAAACGGATTCCAATCTGGATATGCCAAAATCAGATCTGAGCTGGCAGTCTGTACTAGGCCTATGGAACAACTGGCTTTCTATAATATGCACAGGAAACTCTGCTTTCTCTCAACCAGCTGACAAGCACAGAACATGAAAAAGTGCATTCAGGAGTGCGGTGGGAAATAAAAATGATTTGAAAAGGCCAAGCAGCCCACAAAGCTTTCTAGTAAATTCCAAAAGTCAGAGCTCTGGGGAGTGCAGTGAAAAGAACTGATTTCCAACCATACACTGATCATTAATTTACTACGCAGGCAACTTTTTCTCCAGTCAAACTAGGACTGGTGTCAATGCTTTCTCTGGTCAAATGATCACAGTGTTACACTGACATTCAAGCAGGCAGTGGTTTCTCCTCCCGCAGATACAACAAAAATTTAGAACATCAGTGTGTCTTTTAAACTCTTATCCAGTAACTGCACCCTGTTCTCACACAGTAACAGTTAAATGACAGGACCTGGAACTATAAGACACTTCACATGGGACATTTTGATGCTCCCTGAGAGTGCCTAGGACACACAGAGCTTGTCATGCGCGACTCTCAAGAGAGAGGGCAGCACGAATGCAGCTGTATTCTCCACTTGGCTCACTCCTTCAGTTTTTGTCCTCATTTGTGCTGTGCTTCCTGCAGCAAGGCACTCATATCTGACACATTATCATTTCACAAATGCAATATGAGACACGAAGCCTGATTTAAAAAAAAAAGAAGAAGAAAAAGAGAAGAAAAAAAATCCAGCATCCTGAATCTCATGAGGTTTGCTTTCATTCCGCTTCTAAGCCTTGCTCTGAAATTGATGAAGGAGTGAACTTTAGTGCATTCACATGTCACCAATGAAGCTGATAAATCAAGTGCTTGTGAAACTTAGGGGGGGGGAAAGCGAAGCAAAGCCATCTGTATTAAGAAAAGCGTTCACCTCAGATTTTTATTTTATTCAGTTATGTCTTCTTATTCTGCAAATCCTAAGAGATTTGCACATTCTTCTGGCTTCTTCCTTAACTTCCGCCTGATTCCTTTGAATATCACAACTAACCAAGGAACCCCTCGGCTCAAAATGCACTAATTGGTGCAGCTAAAAAACATGGATGAAGAAACCGTTCCCTATTTGTCTAATGCCAGACTGAATCTACTGAGGAAAATGAAGTGAAACGTTGCAAGATTCTGGAAAAGAAAAAAAAAAAGATCAAGGGAGCACAACATAACACCGCTTAAGATTCAGATATTGAGCTCAATAAATGAATTACACTGCACCATGCTAGTGGGACAGAATAAGAGCCATCTGCCTTATTATCATCACTATGAAAATTTACTCCTACCAAGAACACTCAGAAACCCAAAGCCTTCTGTCTAAAGAAACACAGCATTGGAAGAAATGCATGCAAGAGGCACACATTCATCCCAGGCATTCAGGGATTTGTTACCAATGTCGTATGAGTTTTAAAAGATCTTATTGGGAAAAAAAAAGTTCATTAAAATGTAATGCATCTCATACAACTTAACACTCACAGCAGAAACACGTCTTCAGTTTGCAATACCCTGGCTGCTTTTACTTATTGGGTTTCTTGTATTCACTCTGAGCAGCATAATGGGATCAATAGCATTTCCAATTTCATTAGGCACTTGCTAAAGTCTCTACTTTGTTAGATTAGCTGGGTATGCATCGACTGTATGGTTATTATCGCTAATTTGAAGGAAATTTTACACAACGAGTATATCATATTTCCTGGCAGGATGTACAGCTCTCATTTTCGGCTAATTACGCGTCCGTAACAGTATGACAGGATGCTATCACTTTTCTCACAACATGACATACTATGCAGTAATTTTGATCTTGACCCTTCACTTAGAATCTGAATGAATCTCTATATAATTCATAACTGCTATATTTACAATACAAAGGCACTTTAGCACTGCTGGCATTACAGCCAGGTATGAATTTCATATATTGCATGCCCCCTCTAATATTTTGTCTGTCTGCCTTTAGCATTGGTTATACTGTGTAATGTGGTGATCAAGTCGTGTGAGAAAAGGATTCCTCATGCTCCCAAAACCACTTTTTCCACAATTTGATTTCATAACGTTGCCGAGCCTAGACTTGACCAACTGAAGCGCCCACCAGATCATAACACTGCCATCCAGAGGCTTGTAGAGTCGGCATTATGCCTGATGGGGCACATCACCTCATGTGCCATCGCCTGACACACCCAACCCTCTGGAATACGGTCAAATTAAACTCATCAGATCACATGACCTTTTTGCACATGACCCTAATTGCAATGTTTTTTTAATAATGCAAGCATTTTAGTGATCTCCTATCATGGTCGTTTATAATTTTTTTTTTAAGTACATTTCTTTTGTAAAGTACTGGATGATTTAATGTGTTGGATGGTCCTTAATCCAATTTCAGTAATCCTACCATCATCTTAGTTGTTTTGTTTGATGCAGGTCCTTTAAATGGGCTTTTCGTTTTTTGGCCTGTTTTTTTAAATTTTTTTAGCAATAATAATTTGGCTGAACAGATATTTCATCCTTTCATTTATTCTGTTTCTGTGGCAAAAAAAAATGTTGTATCTCAAACAAATCCTATGCAATGCAACGCATAAATGTGTATGTTTGTCTACTCTTGGTTTAAATCCAAATAGAGATACAGATGTGAATATTTGGAGCAGTTGCTGATATAGATACAATCCTATACCACATGCATTAATGTCCTCTGCTTTGTGTCCCCCCCCTCCCCAAAAAGAAAACAGCAAATCATTGGTGGGATTATTAAATTACTGAAGTGCTGTACCCTGGACACCACAATCAGCCTTTGGAAACTGAGTGTTCTTAATCAGATCAGTGGTCTTTTTACTCTTAATACTTTTTGTATCGATGTTCTCTGATTCTGCAGTAAACAACCTGCCTCCTTGTCACGTTAAAATAATTGCAAAGCTCTCTGAATCGAGCAACTGCAGCATTCTGAGCTCTCCAAACACTGCCTCCCATGAGGATTGATAGCGTCCTACTGCCATTAATATTCAAGGTGAAGTCCCTCCGAGTCTTTTGCCGACCCTGCCCACATGATCACAACTCTCACAGCTCTGTATTGCTCTCCCACACACAAACCTTTTCACCAACCCATCCTGGATCACTTTTCTCACTCGTTCTGCTTTTCCTTCTGCAATCCTTCTTCACATTTCATCCACTATAAATGAACACTGATTCTCTGTTGATGCACTGTAGTACCAGGTATCATTTATTTTGGTTGCACTGGAATGCAAAGGGCTAGATCAGCCTTTCTATGGTAAGCACTCCTTTTAGTATGGTCTCTCTGATGCAGATTTAAAGAACGCAGATGAGCCAGGTAGTTAACTCCAAATGTTTTGGCATGCTTCATAAAGACAAGTTAAAAATTATGAAAATTAATTAATTGATTTATGGATTTCTTTATAGTCAAATACACTATCAAGAGGAACCACTACAAAATGAAAATATAAAAGTACTGTAGGCTCTCAGCATGGCTTAAATCACTTAAATTTTAACTTAAAGAAAAGACTCTACACAAATAAATGACCTACTGACCATACCATAGAGACATCATTATTTTATTATTATTATTATTTTATTATTTTTATTTTTTTTTAGAAATGGTGACTTTGTCGTCATGGCAACCGGTTTTGGAATGTCTGTGTGATATTTATGCATAATTATATATGCTATATATTGCAAAATATTTTTTTACAATATAGTTATATTTAAAATCTGCCATATGAAAAATGGGACATAGTATTATTGTTAATCTGGCAATACTAACTAATTCTATTAATGATGCAGTTCTTTGGTGACTGGTTGGCCAAAAAAAGCAACTTAATTTTGTGGTGCTGGAATGAACCAGTTAAAGTGATCATGGGATGTGGCTCCAGAAATCATGATCCCAGGAAAAGAGTTCAGTAAAATTAGGACAAGGGAATTTGATGTAGAGGATCATGATTGATTTAGGATCACAAATGTAAAGATAAAGAAAAATGAAGGTATATAAATAAAGAAAAACTAATGAAAGGATGAACTCTTAACACTTTCATTAAAAGACAAAGCAAGGAGTGGAGACACGATCAAAGCACATGTAAATGGTAATTAAACAAAGAGTTATGGAATCAACTCAGAACACATAATTGTAGCATTTTGTCTTATTTTGACCTGTGCTTGGAGCTTAAAAGCAAAATTCCTTACTATGCTGTTACATTTTATTTTTAACTCATGGCAGGATTTAGAAGCCATTTTATTATGACTTTAGGACAATACAGTTTTATTTTTGTCTAAATACATGTGGTGATTTAAAGCCACTTGAAATTTGTGTGTGCCTGAGAAACATAAAGCAAGTCAAAATCATGTTAATTTTTTTTTTTTTAATTGGCTAGGGGGATCTTAATGAAGTAATGATGTTTAATAATGATGTTGCTTCCTCCATATTTTATCTGTATAAGCAGATAGCATACACCATGTTGGACAAATAATATCCAAATTCATAAATGCACCAAACCTTGTAAAGAATTACTAAAGTACAGTACTTCAGTAGTTGTTTGCATTGGATACTTCTTGTTTGAAGAGTTGAAGAACTGCATTCACTTTACTTTAGTCCTTATTATATTGATATGTTCACTTAGGGAAGGTTTTGGCTGTTTTATTCTGGTTGTCAGAGCAACCAGGATAAAAAAGAAGACCAAAAAACGCATAAAGAAGAATAAAATTAAAAACACAAAGATAGACAAGAAGGCCTCATTTAGTCTTTTGAGTCGGCTCCAAAAACCTGTTCTTAAATCAATGTTCACTGTTGCAGTTGCACTTATTACTTTGTCTTTAAGACGAGACAAAAACTGTTCCACCTTTTAATAAGCTTCTTTAAGGCAGTAAACCCCAGCTGTATTTGGGTTAAAAGTAAACCAAACTGAAACAATTTTAACTTTTAACCACAACTGCTAAAAAGGTCTGAGTTTCCTACAGTGTTGTTTAAGTGCTGCTGAAATCTTGATTTCGTTTGGTTGGAATGCAGACAATAGCTCTCTACACAAATGTGCAACTCAAAAGATGATATATATTATTGATGATATGTTGTTGAAAAGTTTCCTGAGAGGGTGTTTAATATTTTTTGTTTCTCTCGGTTTCTAATAAAGGCTAGCAAAGGAAACCTTATTTTTTTTTACAACAGTTATAACATACAATGATTAAGCGTAACATTAAAACCACTGACAGGTGAAGTAAATAACATTGATTATATCGGTACAATGACAGATCTAAGAGGTGGGATATATCGGGCAGCAGGGGAACAGTCAGTTCTCGATGTTGGACAAGCATTACGATCTGAATGACTTTAAAAAGGGACAAATAGTGACGCTAGATGACTGAATTGGAGCATTTCCCAAAAATGGTTCTTGTGGGGTGTTCCCGAGGTGCAAAAGGTGTCTAAGGAAGGACAACGGCTGAGCCAGCGACATGGAACCCAAGCATCAGTGATGCGAGTAAGAAGGGTGAAGACTAGCTTAAACGATCTGTTCCAATTCCACAAGAGTCACTGTAAAGAAAAAAAGCTAAAAAAACGCAATGCCTTTTTGATAGAAAGGTGTCAGAACACACAGTGCACTGCAGCTTGCTGTGTATGGGGTAGTGTAATACACAGACTGTTTAAAGTGCCCATGCTGTCCTGTGTCCATTTCCAAAAGTGCCTGCAATGGTCATGTGAGCATGAAAACTAGATCAAGAAGCAATAGAAGAAGATGCCCTGTTTTTTTTTTTTTTTTTTAATTTATGACTTACCTAGAGAGATGAAACCAGGATGGACTATGAGAAGAAGGTGAGCTGGGAGAGGTAGTGTGATGCTTTGGGGAATGTTATGCCGGGACTCTTGGCATTCATATCCATGTCACTTTGACATGTACCACCTAAACAGTGTTTCAGACCAAGCACACCTTTTTGTTAAATTCCCTGATGACAGTGGCTTCTTTCAGCCGGATAATGTCCTCAATTGTATTAAACAAATAAACCTGATCCATGAAGGCCTCATCTCAAAACTTAAATGATCCGCTGCTAACATCTTGGTGCCAGGTACTGTACCACATTACACTTACAGTGGTCTTGTGGAGCCATGTCTCAATGGGTTAGGGCTGATTTGACAGCACAAGAGGGACCTACACAATATTAGGCAGGTGGTTTTAGTGTCATCAGTGTATCTTGTTGTTTGGATGTCCCAAAAATATTAAACATAACAGCGAACAAAAAGTATTATATGTCCTTGTTTAATTAATGAAAATAAACACTGGCAAATTGCTTTGGTACAAAGGGGAAAACATTTTGTGATGTGCTGTTATTTCATAATTTTTAATCATCTTTTAATCATTTTTGCAGAACAGTATGCCCTGTTGTGTTTTATTATGTACTTATTTGCAGTGCATCCCATTATGTGAATATATGGTGCATTAAAGTCTGTTAAATTTCCTATTTAAAAGCTATTGTGTCCACGTATGATAGAGTGAATGTATCACATTCTGGGCTCTAATACTTCATCATTCTTTTGCCTTGTGTGTGTGTGTGTGTGTGTGTGTGTGTGTGTGCGCGTGCGTGTGTGCGCGTGCGTGTGTGAAGTGAACACGGCCAACCTGAAGCAGGCACTGGGTCAATTGCTGTCCTTTCACTGCCAGCTCAAGGTGAACTACGCATTTAGTTAGACTCCACTGCACGCTCACCATCTGCAACAGCTTGTCGCTTCAATTCCTTTCCCTTTTCTCTCTCTCCTCCAGGTTCAATAGTTGTCATTTGCTTTATGAGAAATCGCTTGGAGCTCAGCCGGGAACAGGGCCAAGTGCAGCATGCCCGTCTGTGTCTTCCGACGCTCTCCATTTTAGCTTAAACTGTAATTAAGGTGACTTGGCGCTGTCGTTAGCACCCGTTTCCTATAGTTCAGTTGAATGAATGGAAGGTTGTTGACAGAAGCGCTCCAATAGCCACTTCGAAATTCAGCGCTCTTGTGTCGGACTGACAGCACAATTACACAAGTCTGCTCAGAAGAACAGCAACTCGATGCAGAATTAATACCACAAAGCTTCAATCGTTAGTCCTTTATTCTTACCAGTACTAATACTCGCCTTATTGCTTGTGTTCTGCTGCAATAGAAGAGCATCTTCTCATTTAGGAATGCAATAAAAGGTCATTTATTCTTTTGTGCCGTGCACTAGCAGTCTGGGAAGGCAGACTGTCTGTTCTTTCTCCTTAGAGTTCGGCAACAGGCTGTCTAAACTAGTGAGTGCATTATCTTATCTATACTATCTCTGTGTAGTATTCACCACCTTTCAGATGATCAAAACAAAATACATTCAGTATAGAATTAACTCCCGAACTTGTCTACCTACTACAACATATTGTGCATATGGTGTAGATATTCTTTAGATGTAGGTTTGTTTACATTATATTGATCATCTTAAACTGTACGTGATCCGAGTACACTTGAGTACATTTATGTATTGTTAAAATCCACACTGTGCACAGGCTCGGATCAGCGTATAATGCTGGTGTATACTAGGAGGTCTTGGGCATGTTATGGCATACTCGGGCTTGGTGCAAATATGAAAGCCATACGTACATAAAAATACAGTAGGAGTGGACAAATGTTTATAACAGAACATAGTCAACGATTTCTTCCAATTTACTAGGAAGGCCAACAAGAGGGCTATGCTTGATATTTATACCGAAATGTCAATAACATTAGACATAGCGCATAGGACAGTGGTGGTTCAGGCAATTAAGGCTCTGGGTTGCTGATTGAAGGGTTGGGATCAAATCTTGCTACCACCAGGTCTCCACTGTTGGGTGATTGTAGGGCTTAACCATACGCACCATACAACCCAGCCACTGCATGGAGTGCTAGTCCCCTGCCTAGTTAGAAAAAAAATGAGAGGGTTGTGACAGGAAGGGCATCGGCATAAAACCTGTGCCAGATCTTGCAGAGCAAATTATCCAATGTGGCAACCCCTAGGATAAAAGGGAAAAAGGCCAAGAAAAAAAAAAAAGCACTTGGGTTGACTTCCTTCCTACTCTTATTTGTGCTTATTAGCAGCTTGGAAAAACAGTTTTGTAGACCGCTACTTACTGCATTGTGCAGCTGAAAAATGCACGTGTACCTGGGTACAAAAAAACTTTACTAATGTGAAAGCTGGCCAGTGGGGGAGAGAGGAGGGGGAGCAATCGTACCTGAGCATGGTACAAAGCAATCATGCTTTGTGTCAAAGCAGCTGCTTTTGTTCAGCTTGTACAAACGAGCAGTTAAACTGACTCGTCGAATAATACATTCGCTAGTCATTGCTCTGGGAGCTGAGTACTGTAAATGTAAATAGATAATAGAAATAAGTAGTCGGGTAGTCAGACAGATGGTAAACAAATGGAAACGGATGGTGAAAAAAAACAGAATAGAGCACTTCGTTATTCTGAATTTATTTCAGACTAGTTAAAGTGAACCCTTTATTTACGTATGTGATGGAAAGGTGAATGCAATGCAAACTTTTTTCAGTCCCACTTTTGCACACTCCCAGAGGAATTTCTCTTGCAGTTGCATTTTTGTTGTCTTGAAAGCTGTTATTAGAAAAAGGTCCAAACTCATTACAATTTAATTAAAAGCTTTGAACTTTAATCTAAAGCTTTAATTAAAAGCCTAAAAGTTATTTTAAAGATAAATAAATGTAATTAAGACCCTTGCAGTGCGGCGAAGTGACTTCTATTTTGGCCAGCCCATGCTGAGCAACGGGTTTATCCCACGTTACTCACCCGAGTTAGATTTGGATCTGTAGTGCATTTCAGCAGACAAGGGCCAATATATCCAGATACGTTTTTGGATGCTACTGAGACCAGGGTTGAACATGGTGCAGTTATTATTAATTGCTCTCCACGCCTGCTTTATCCTCTGTGATGCCCTACTTTTTTTTTCGCCTCTTGAAAACTACTCATTGCTGTTGGGGGATCACATGGAAAGTTTTTGATTACCATGGAACCATTTGGTTCCACATAGAAACCACAAGGTTGACTGTGGATGTTGTTTCTTGGACAGCCTTAGAACAACAAAATTTAAAAGGTTGCACAGACTTCATCGTTACAACAGACTTTATAATAAGCTAAAGTATACTGAATACATAAAAGACCCTGATGTTCATGCTCATTCAGTATGTTGCCCATAAGCTCATAAGTTTCTGTAAAATTGTATTATTACATGTTTATGAAATAAGAAATTGGCTAATGTGGCTAAGAGCGGCTTTCCTTTTGAGTTTGTTTCCTCTCGAGGTTTCTCCCTCATGTCGTCTCAGGGTTTTTTCCCTTGCAAGCATTGCCCGAGGCCTGACAATTAAAATGAATGTTTAAAATTCATGGTCCAGCACAGAATTTGTGGTTGTCAAAACATTGTGGCAATTAACTTGGCAATGATATGGACAATGAGACATCATTGGTATTAGGTATTTTACTTTGATCACATGATGGGATAAGGTTGCATCAATGGCCCCAATACATACATTTATTAATTCATTCATATCCTATGCCAGGAGACTTTGAACACGAGGCTGAATACACAGTGGACAGGGTGCTAATGAATCGCAGGGCACACTCTCACATAACAGACAATTTGGGAACGCCAATTAACCTAGGACTGTGGGAGGTAACGGGAGAACTCGAAGGAAACCCACCAAGCAAGGGGAGAACATGCAAAATCCACCAGACAGACACGAGATGGGATTTGACCCCGTAGGCACGCAGCCTCCGTGCTACCCGCTACACCAACATGCGATATTGCAATCCACATCGAACGCAATGTTGCTAATTCAACTTCAAAACAATATTCATTAACATAATTTATGTCAACTGAAATTCATTCTGAGAATGTTCGTAGATTGTTGCTAGTCTTTTTGGAAGCAGGACAATGCCCTTATCAGGGTGTGAGCCCCAGTCTCAATGGCACGAGTGCTAAACGCTAACCAATGCTAGAAGTCTACTGGTGACGCTAGTAAACATCTCATATATACTGTATCAGTTGTGTGAAATGGGACATGGTGCTGATGGGTTCAGTAGAAACACCATATTAAATGTACAGTGATCTGGAGCTATGATGCACTTCTTTATAAAGTTTCTAAAAGAAAATTGAACAAAGAGATAACATTACACCACATAAGAAATGTGAGACATGAGCTACACTGTGTGTGAGAAGCTGTTGTGTCTGTCCTAATCTCTCTGTTATAAACGTATGGGACCATGGATGGGGTTGAACATCATGTAAATGAATGTTACATAGCATTAATTATATAAATAGAGGTTGAACTGCTGTTGTTTTAAAGTTATATTTGTAATATCAACTCAACGTTATGTAAACATGATATTAACAAAATTATTCCAGAAACAACGCTTTCCCAGTGTTGTATTTTGGGTGAATGATGTCACGTCGTCATTACAACTATATGACAATATAGGACATCCAATGGTAGAGGTCCTAGAGGCCCTGCTGTGATATTTCTATAAATCTGCATTGTGGTAATATCCACTGTTAAACATGTTGTACAAATAAAATGGAATTGTATTATCAGCAGGGCATATATTTCTATTTTAATTACATATTTATATTTGATATTTGTCACATTTTTTTATTTTGGTTCTATTTTATTGAAAATACAATCGAAGATTAATTGTAGATTCTATTGTAACCTGTTTCATTGTAGTGAAATCTTTCTATTTAAGGTTATGGACCGTCATAAGCATTTCACACTGTGTATGGTTGTGTATGTGACGAATGAAATAATAATTAATTGAATTGAAGTGCAGGTCAGTGGATTCCTTGCAGTTGTTCATAAGCATTTAGCTGCTCTAATAGAAAACGTCTAAAAAATAATGATGTTCTGAAAAGACAATTAGTGGACTACATTTTCAATAATGGTAATTACCATTCATGCAATTTGATAAATGGATATGCATTTAAGCATTTAATTGCCCAAAGCTGCTGGACCTACCTTTAAAAAATTAAAAATAAAAATAAAATAAATTTCTCACCTCGAATTTAACTGTTTAGGATATTGTTTAGGATAGACCAATTGTTTTATATTATGTCTGAAGAATATGCGATTTTAAGCATGAAGTGACATACAGCATCTTATAACTGTTTAAACATCATCTACTCAGAACTAAGTTGCACATTAATATAAAGAAGAGTGCCACAGTCTGATTTAACCACATCACTTCTAAACAAATCTGTGCATTCTGCTTATGTTAGCAAAACAGAAAGTAAACTTTATATACTTTTTTCACCTCAACAATGAAACTTGAAATGTGCTTAAACTCCAAGACTGAGTATATGTTTAGTCAGATATTCTCTTTCCTCTTGCTGAACTTCAGTCCTACTCTGCTTTGCTAATGTATTTTTTTAAAAGCAACTGCCAAACTAATCCAGGAGGATTATCTTTAAAAAACTTGCAGCTGTGGTACATATTGGAGTTCTTATCAGAGATTTTGAAAAGTAGCAATATTGAAGTGGAACCATGCACAATTTCAGCAGACAACTCTTCTTTCTTTGGCATTTCTTAATTAAGTGGGAAATTTGTATTTAGAATAGTCAGTATTTAAAATACTGAGGGGAAAAGAGGGGAAAATGTATTGCTTATTTAAATGCCTTTCATTACGATCAGCAAAACAACTTTTAGTATTGTCTAAAAATCCTATTTGATTTGTCAAACCTACTCACAAGAGTGAGAACTACAAATTGTATTCTACTCGAATCAAATCTCACGATTACGTCTTTTAGCTCAACAGAATACGCAAGCATCTGTGAAAGACTAGTAAATATTTCTGAAAAAGTGCTTGCTGGTAAATGCAAATCTAAACTTGAAAAATATATTTTTAAAAAAAGCAAGAACAAAGACTGCAGAAAAAAATGCACTAATTCTTGTTTCTTTCTAATAATTTCTGGAAGAAATCAGCCAGAAGCCACGACTTTTCATCTTGCGCTTAACCTCATCGTTATTTTCTCATTTTCATTACCAATAAACGAGTACAAAACTCTGAAAATTCTGTGCAGTTCACCTGCTAAACAGCATGCATGTTGCATTATCTATATTCATTCAGATCCTGCTGTATATCCTACTTTCATATTGGTCATAATTCAGCTTGTTTTCCCTTCCTTCCCTTAAATTATCCACCTGTATTTTCAGAAATAAATACTGTAATAGCGATTCCTTAGATTGCCGATTCATAATTCAGACAGATGGTTTGGTGAGACATGCTTTCACAATGCTGCATCCTCCGCAGGGATTTATAATGCAAGTCAAATCGACTTAGGGAAACGGGTCATTTTGATCGCTCCAGGAATAATTCATGTTTGATTTTCTGGGTGAGTCAGACAGCAGAGTAGCACGAAGAGACAAACAGCATCATGCTGCAGTTTCAATATTCTGCTCTGTCTCCACCCACATTCACCTACCTGCTGGATGCCTCCTAAACAATAAACTCACACATACAATCATAATGGCATCTTTATACCTCAATAGGCAGACTGAGGTGCAGGCTAAAAGTTGTATTCAGAGATGACTTAACCAAACACAGTAAGGATTTGCAGAAATTGTGCACATTAGGATTCAGAGGACAGACGTAACTCAGCAGTAAATTCAGATGTAAGAAGTAAGTAGCTATTCAGATGTTAGATGTTATGTGAGATTTATGCATTCTATACATGGCAGAGTTTGAGTGAAACAGAGGACTTATGTTCAGAGTCTTACATACTATAGAAGCAAGGTCATGTGTAAGGTAGAGCTGTAAATGCATTCAATACCTAAAAAGGGTGTTCAAGTTAAACCAGGACTTGATAAATATTTTGTGAATGAAGGTGTAAATTCGATTTAAATTTACAGAAATGCATATTACAGTAATGTAAAACATCTGAATGGTGCAAATGTTTTAAAGAAGGTTATATACAGTACGTCCTGTCTGAGATGACTCAGAGTGGAATGTCTGATCCTTGAAAATTGACGGATAATTTGTCGGCAACTTAAGGAAGTGACATCTGTGGGAATTGTACAGAACAAACAAACTTGTACAATGCCACTTGTGCATTTCAGAAACTCAGCTTGGAGTCATCAGCATATCCCCCGTACAGTCCTGACCTCACTCTGTGCCATTTCCACATGTTTGGGCCATTAAAGGAGTCCCTGGGTTTACAGTAGGAGTCCCTTTATTATATAAAGAAATAAAGTTAGCTTTCACTCTTCTAACTGCGTTCTGTTATTCTGCACAATTAAAAGTTCCGGTTTGACTTAAATGCCCCTCATAAATACAACTCTATTAATTATTGATGCTTTCTCTTTAAAGCAGGGATTTCCGAACTCCAGTCCCAGGGCTCACAGTTAGATGCTAACTTCCTGTGGCTTCTGTGTTACAATGATATAATTACATGGTAGCAGACCGTGTTATAACAGTTAGCTAAACTGCATGAAACTCTCTCTCTCTCTCTCTCTCTCTCTCTCTCTCTCTCTCTATCTGACTCCACCTACAAATGCATTTACAGAATAATATTTAATCATGGCTACAGACAACAAGAGCAAAGTTAATCAGTAAGAAGGAGTGAGCTGGGAACAAAAAACAAGCATAGAAAATCCTTTGAAGGAAATTTCTTGAATTATTAAAAACAATTTAATTGGTACTAAGAGTTTATAAGCTAAGAGTTTCAATTTGGTCTCTGAATAAAGAGAATAACATAACAAAAAAGTGCTGTTACTTTCATAACCTTCCTCTGATTAGGATGTCCCCTTAAATTGATGCTGAAAGTCTGCATTTTGAACCTGCATTCATTATTTATAGAATATCAACGGCCGGCCCTCAGGTATTTGGATGAGATTTAATCTGGCTTCCTTTTAAAGAAAAGTTTGGACATCCTGCTTTGAAGTCTACAAAAGGTTTTTTTTTTTTCTTTCTGCACTGCATGATGTATGAGACGGCATCTTTATCTGAGTGAATTTTTTATGGATAAATTTCTAAATGAGCTGTAAGTGTAGCAGATGAGCGGTAGGTCAGCTATCCTACACGCAGCACTTTGCTTGACCATTGATGTCAGCTGAGCAAAATTCTTTTCATAAACAATGTGTGATCCTGATTTAGTACTGTGTGACTTCATCAAGTTGTGTGCATGAGTGATTGTCATTCTACATTATAGAGTACTGTGTAAAAGTCTTGAGCCACCCATTATTTCTTCATATTAAAGACTGAAAAGGGCCAAAAGATGCAATTTAAAAATGCACCGTTTATGCAACAACCTTAGGAGCAACCACATTTTCCTTCTCTTCTGTTTTAACCACTCAGTATTCAGCATCACCACTATACAAATCACCGGCTTGATCATCTGTCATCATCTGCACCTGGTTTTCACTGGTTGATGCTTTAAAAAAACATATGGCAAAAAAGGAGAGCCAAAAAAGTCTTCCAGAAAGCCTGGAGAACTATTGATCAAGAATGTCTGTTTCTTTGGAAGAAATATAATGAAATGACGGGTGGCTTAAGACATTTACACATCACTGCAAAATATTACAAAATAATAATCCACAAAGAATAGTAAAATGTGCTGGATTAAGTGTATAACAAGCTACAGAATAATAAGGGGGAAGAAATATTGCTAAATTAAATTAGATTTAGGGGTATTAGTGTAATAATTAAAAACTGTGTGCGTGCCTGAGTGCACTCGTGCCCTGTGACAAGTTGGCACACTCCTTCAGGGTGTCTTTTTATTATGCTGGAAGACAACCGCTTGTATTTAAAGGCCAGATTCTAGACACTGTTTAAAAAATAAAAATAAAAATAAAAAACTCATCCTATATGATTTGACGGAAAAGATCTGGCAACTTCGAGGTCATGAACTACATGCAGGTGATCTAAATAATCTGAACAGATTAATAACGCTCTCTTAACATTATCTGTGTAAACATTGATGTAACCTTTGGATTTAAGCTGCCCTAAGACAAAAATAAGACAGGGCTCAGGACAAGGTGATTGAGAAGGACTAACAATAGAAAAAGAAGGAAACAGGTGCAGTAGGACTGAGAGAGCGGGAAAACAGAAAGAAGAGGGAGAGAATGTGGCTGTAAGAACCCACTCCTGCCTCAGTTCTCAGTTGGAAGCCTACATCACAGCCCACCTCCCACAGGACTCCTGTCAACCATCGCAAAACTAGGACAGAAAAGAGTGTGACACACAGAGAGAGAGAGAGAGAGAGAGAGAGAGAGAGAGTGGGAGAGAGAGAGAGAAAGTGTGTGTGAGAGAGAGTGAGAGAGAGAGCGAGGGAGAAAGTGTGTGTGTGTGTGTGTGTGTGTGAGAGAGAGAGAGAGAGTGAGAGAGAGAGAGAGAGAGAGAGAAAGTGTGTGTGAGAGAGAGAGAGAGAGAGAGAGAGAGAGAAAGACTACTTATAGCACACAGTACATATCACTCAGTACATACCGTCATATTTGATCACATGTTACCAAAAATATAAAATAAATCAGGCGCATTTGTGCAAGCATCATTAGCTCAGACAGACAACGTCCCTATGTTGTCCCCTTCTGGCCTTTTTGTGAAATTCTGAACATTTATAAACCTGTGCCTGTAGCTGTGTCAAAAGTGCTGATGTATTGCTAATGCTTTGTTTTCTATATACCTTATGTAGTTTAATAAATATCCATACATGTCCAAATCTACAAAAAGTTATACCATGGATGAGCTTTATTCTTTGAGAGTGTATTTGAACAAAGAACAGAGCTCAACAGGAGTGTACTTTTTGCAAATTTGGTCTGAGAAAAATCATATATGAATATTTATTCAATTATTTATTCACAATATACAATTTATTAAATTAACTATCTGATCAAATCTGATTGGTCAGAACGTGTGCATTATTTACATGCAACTGCTATATATAAAGTAGCGTAGTCCTGGCTGTTGCAAAAAACGTTAATACTGCTGCACTCATGCTAATATACTATTGTTTTTATAGTAACCGCACATACACAGGAACTTGTATACAGCTGCCCCTAATATGAGAGAAATAATAAACCAAACGTTTTTTTTTTAAATGACGTAATTCATATAAATGTAGTCACGGTGATGCTTTTGTTCGGTGATGCTGCGTGCTTACTGCTGGACCATGAGTGAACATAATTTCGAAGGTAGTAAATTCAATGCGCGTACGTAACAACAAGCACCAGAAAAATACCACACAACAGCAATTTAGCAATATTAAATTGGAAAGCAGCCAGAAATGCATAAAAACCTGCTTAGTGTCTGAGATCTGTTCTGTATAACCAGATGTGTTACAGTTTGGACATTGTACAAACACTACAGTATATTACACCACAGTAATTTGGCAGCTAAGATGCACCTCATAGTACTATTTTTCAAAGAAGAGGTACCGTAGCATGACAAAGCTAAGAGATGCCCGACATGTGTGCGAGAAGCTGTTGCGTCCAATTGGAATTCTATACCCTGTTAGAAACTTGATGCTTCAAATAAAGAAGTGTTTTTGGGTCATTCATTCAGCGTTATCTCAATGTCATTTTATTCTCAAAGTCGTTTAAAAACAACGTTGGCCTCATGACTATACTATATACCTCATACAGTATATAGTAGTTAAGTCTATAAACAATGTTCATCCGATGTTGGGGTTCTTGCTGAGATAGTGGCTTCCGCCTTGTTCGCACCATTTCAGCAGAACAGCAGGGCCTGTTGTGTGTTATTACTTACACACTTTGACCAAGATAAATATATTTTACCAAATTGAATCAAATATGATTTTAAACAGTTTTTTTTATTGTGTCGTGGCTTTCTGTCTGCAAACCTCATGTCTGGTTAAGGACCTGGTTTAACAAAATAACACTCACTAAGGTTTAGGATGTCTAAAGTAAAAAGCTTGTTTCTCAGCTGTGCTGTTATCTGGAGACGCATGGTTTAGCAGCGTGTTATTTTCACAGACACTGAAACAGCATGCTCAGAAGAGGAGCAAAATACACGAAAGGTTGGTTTTTTTTCCTATTATAAAATGCATTATCTACATTATTTCAGCTGGAGCATTAAGAGTTTTCGGGACACTTTGAGATCTGTGATAACTTTAAAAAATATTTAGCTTTTTTTTTTTAATTTAATTTAAATGACCGAATAACAGATATTAATAATAAATTTAGCCGACAGAGCAGAAGGGATTACTGCAGGTTAGCCTGGACAGAGACGAGAAGTGAAGAGACGATGACGAGGCTCGTGTTTAAGTGCATCCCGTGACATATCTGAAATGTTAAACTGGCAGAACTTTACCTTATAAACGTGGGCATGTAAAGCTCTTACCAAGCTGTGCTATTAACCTTGTTAAGTAGAGTTTCTCCTCCGAAGGATGATTAGCACATGCGTCATTATTTAGACTACACGAAGGCTGCACTTACTCCTTTATTTTCACTGTAGGGAAAATAATTCCTATAATTCATATGATTAAACCAAGAAGAGGAAAGAGGCCTGAGTATCGTCACAAAAATAAATTCACTCCTCTTCAACTTGAAAAAAAAAAATACTAAACCTGACGATTTTTAAAAAAGTTCAAATGCCTAGGGGCTAGATTTAACACCCACCACTACCAATTAGCACTAATCACATTTACACTCCTTTAAACATTACATCAAGTCTAATGTGATATTTTTCAGGATATTTTCTAGTGAATGAATAAAAACCTGCAGCGGAAAAAACAGACAGCTGGCAAAATGTATACAAAATGCAAAACAAAAACGATAAAAACTAATAAATTCATTATATTCATATGGTTCAGATTTCTGACCCGAGTTCAGGTTTGATTTGCAATAACGACGACGCAGTGATCCGTGAATGGCTTGCTGTATGGCTGAAATGAAGCACAGCTGAAGCACTGCAAACATTTCACGCATAACTTTAGTCACATTACAGATGATACATCACAGCATTTTCACAGTGTAGGCAAAACACGCTGGACACAAACAAGACAATCCTCCCCGTTATTCTCCCCATTGGTCTCCGCTCTCGTTCTTTCATTTCTGTTTTTCATTTCAAATGATCTGATTATGTGAAATGTTAATCCATTGTGGCTCACGGGCTAATTTCGCCAGCTGCCACAACTCTGCAAACAGATAGCTCTGACAAACACGCAGTGTTTTAATGGGTGAAAGAAGGCGATGGATTTTAAAAGGCTTGTGTTGTAATGACTGCTGAGTGTGTTGAAGGAGAAAATATTTGATTAGTGTGGATTAGAGAAGCCAAAGGACAGAATAGGTCAAAAGACAAGAAGGAAATGCTAACCTTGGTGGCGGGGGGGGGGGGGGGGGGTATGTGGGAGGGATTGGACGAAGGGTAAGAGGTTAAGAGAAAACAGACAGAACAGGAAGTTGGGCCACAGCCATCTCCGCTCCATCTGCCATCTCCGTTTACATGTCGGAGTCTCAGCCATGTTCTTTTTTTTCCCTTTCTAATTTCTTTTTTTTGGCATGCCATTGCTAAAAAAGGTCAAAGTAGAATCGTAAATGACTGCATTAATCACAGAGGCTATATCAAGAGGGAGGTCAGTAGACACGGCGCAGGCCATGCCGTGTGGGAGGGGACAGAGGGAATGGAGTGTGTGTCGGGCATTATCTTGATGAAGCCATTATCGATTTAGCTAGTGTAAGCCAATGGAATTCAGATAACGTCTCTTTTAATTGAGATTACATTTTGCGAGTTCAACGTGCGCTCATCCAATTTAAGAGTCGGCATGGTCCCGTTTAACTCCTCATAGATGGAATCGACAGTGAGCCAATCAATGAGCCGAGATCTTAAAGCTTACTTTTGTTTCTTAGACGTACTGTGGGATGGAGGGGAGATCTTTTGTCTTGTCTTTTTTTTTTTTTTTTTTTTTTTTAATCAATTATGTCAGTGCATACATACCTCCTTTTCTACATATTTTCTTGCCCGGTTTCCTGGCACATTCCTTGGATATTCTTTTTACTGCAAAAATGAATAAAAGACTAAAGAATAACATGGAGCTCCGTTACAGACAGCAGGAGCATGCAAACAGCACTGAGACGAGGAGGGAAAAGAGGTTAACATGGAGAGCTGCTCTCACTGTCTTCCAATCCATCATCATCATCATCATCATCATCTTCATCATCATGATGATCATTATTACTCTAAATGAGCTTCTCACTCTATGAACCTAGCTCATTGTGCCAGCACACACAATGGACACATTATGAACTGCTGGCAGAAAAAGTGAGAGTGAGAGAGGCAGGAGTTGAGAAGGAACCAGCTTCACCTAAAAAAATGGACGTGCTACGGCACATGGGGGCGCGTTTGCGTGAAGGAATGGTAAGGGAGGTTAGGAGACATGTACAGCCACTCTTCCTCACTCTCACACGTCATCCACACTTACTTACTTATTTACGGGCACTCGCTCACAAACTCTCACACACACACGCACACACACACACACACACACACACACACACACACACACAAGGAAACACATAAAAGCAGTGGCATGCATGTTGACATGCAGCGGTCATGCTTTTCTAGGTTCACTCGCACAAAGGAGAGACAGAGACGAGACAAACAGATTCGCTGATCCACACCGCGGCACAAGTACACACTCACCATCCTCTGTGGGCACGTAAATGTTTAAGAAAAGGCAGTCTTCGCTCTGCTCCTGCACATAGGTCGAAACCACCTCCAGGCCGTTGGTGAACCATACGGGCAACATGACATCAGGCAGCCTGCCCTCCACAACGCTCTGTGGGCACACAGGCGCAAAGTGTGTGGCGTTGCGGATGTCGTGCCACGGCGTGGGCGGCTCGGGTGGCTGAAACCGCCGCTCCCCTGTAGGAGGTGCTGCGTAGGGCACGCCCAGGAACTGGATTACAGGCCCCAGGATCTCGTTGTTCAGTTCTTTCTTGAAGCCCCTGAGCTTGCCATATGCTGTGGTCACCACGGGGTCTAGCTCGTCCAGCTTCTCCGCGGCACCCGCCCAAGTCTGAAGTGCCAACGCCAGCACCCACAGCAGGCAGTGCAGCTCCAAGCCGGCACCCATATCCAGCCGTGACCGAATGGCACTCCAGGGCCGACCGAGCTGGCCGAGCATAGTTCACCAATTCCCCTTCCCTCCCCACAGTGATGCAAACTCCAACGCTGGTGTTATATCCACTATATCCTTTGACTGCGCTCACTCGAAGCCAAAGTGTCGCACTTTCGAAACGTAGGACTCTCCAAACGTCCAGTGGTTCTTTGCATGGCAAGGGTTCCCCTCCTCAAGCGCTACGCGTGGCAAGACAACATCTCCGCCGCACACTCTCCGTCAGGTCACGTCCTATCCACGCGGCCGCTCTCCATGCTAGCCGTTCACGAATGGTCGTGGACAGATAAATCAAACCTGCTGAGGCCCCGGGTCTCTATATCCTGCAGGAAATAAAAAAGAATTCATTAGTGCCTGGATAGAGGCAGATGGGGAGTGCAGCTTTATTGAGCGTTACGGTCCTGCACGGTTGCCATCAAGCGGAATGTTCCAGAATCAGAGCTCAGCTATATGACGCTGCATCTATCACGCTGACCGCTGAGACCCGGTTAGTTTAAGAGAAGCTCTGAACTCAGTGACACTAATGCAGCTTCAAAAGAGGGTCAATTGGAGGAGAGACGCTATAATAGGGCTATATAACTGTGGCATGGTTTAAGGTATTAAAATAGAAGCATCATGGAGAACTGTAAATAAAGGCATCACAGAAGATTAATGTGGGCTCAAGCTGATACAAGGCCAAAGACAGACGCGGTCTACGGAGGCTGACGTTAATTAGGATGAGACTATAGACAAACAACATCTAAAGTAGTCAAAGATAAATAAACTCCCAGAACATTTTAACTTCTTACTCAAGTACAAGGGCATATTTCAGCCTTGCATACAAATAAAAGCTATTTTTGGATCCTCCACAGGAAACTTGCCTTAATGAGCAAGACAAGTACATTTATAACCGCTTCAGCAGACACTGGGACAGCCGTGCTCCGATCTGCCCTTCATTTAGTAAGTTAAACGGACGGGCCGCCGCTACTCCCACAGCAACAAAATAGGGTTTATGTTCACAGACAACAGGACACTTGTGCTGAACATTACTGTAGAGCCACACACAGACAGGAGACCGCTCTGCTCCGAGCTTTCTAACAAGCAGATCATTCAGTCGCCGACATGGAGGATTCAGAATTTCCGGAGCGATCTAAAGCAGAGGCTATGTTCGAACAGAAAGGCTGAATGAGAACCAATTTAGAGTGACCTGCTCTCTGCCCCCGACACTGTAAAGACCTTTCAGAGGTTTGATCCAAATTGTGCTATCATGATACAGCCAAATGCCAAGGCACGTTCAAACTGATGGTCAGACTCATGGTCAAACAACGTCGTCTTTTTTGTTGTTGTTGGTTTATTTTTTTCCCAGAGAATCAGGAATGCCCTTGGTACTGATCAATACAGATACTAATACTGATCCCGACAACCTATATGGCATCAAACTAGCAAGTTTCGCATTTACATCATTTTGCGTTGGTTGTGTTATGGAACACCAGATACGATATCATCACAATGCGCCTAAGTAACGATGAATTTGAGTTGAGTTGCAATGGTACAAGTATCACGAGGGGGAGGAGTCGTAATGGTGGACCAGCGCTGGCGTTATTTATTGTTGACGAGAGATTGCCGTGAAACCTGTTATTTCGAAGATTTTTCAGTTGTACGGATTATACACGATTGGACTTTTTCACAGGACTTCTCAACCTCCGTCATCAGCCTCCATTAACCCCAGTGAGACCGAACCACATCTCCTCATATACACAACAACAATATCCCGGACTCTGGACATTCATCCACTCACTCACGCTCACACACACACACACACACACACACACACACACACACACACACACACACACACACACACAATCATTGTATATATTTTGTAAATATTGTTTGTTTTCTTGCTTTTTGGTGCACCTTTTGTTTACTTTATTTTTTGTTGTTGATTTTTTTGTTTTTGTATAATACACATTTGGGTTAGTTTAATTATGTGTGTGTTGCTCACCCGATTTTAACACAAAACCAGCACAGAGATAAAAGACCTCGGATTAGTGTAACATCATTTAATATTAAGTTAGCTGATCGTCACAGTATTACACTGTACTTAACTTGGACATGACAACGTTTGCGCACAGCATGGTTTATAACCATCAACTAGGACGTTCCTCCATATGCTTGTTTAAACTTGAAAAAGAACAGTCCATATTTCTGATCATATTTCGTCACCCACCGTAGTTGTTATTTCTAAACAAACATAGCAAATAACTCAGTCCTACCACGCATGATGCTGCTTGTCGATGTGTGAATAGTTTAGAGCACACCACCTGTAGCAGTATAGCGGAATGGTGGCATTTCACCACCTCACATGCATGCAAATATACTGTATACGGAGTCAAAAAATGTATACACATCTCAGGAAAAGAAAAATATAATACTAAATGTATTGCTATACATTATATATTGATATTTCTATGATAATATTATGATAATATAATATTATTAATATTAATATAATATACATCTATTTTTTCTTTTCCTGAAGTATGTATACATTTTCTGGCTGACTCTGTAAATGATTTCGGCCTCAGTGTGGTGATGTAAGGCAAAGACTAATGATAACTGAATCAATTTCTCATCATCTTACCTTGAAGAATCATGCTGGTTGTGTAATCTTTATTTTTTATTTTTTATTTTTAGAATGAGGTACAGTATTAGTATTGCTATCGGATGCATCATATTGTACCACCGCAGTACCGCTAAAGCTTAAACGATTATTGACCAGCATATGCAAAACATGTAACATCACTTCATGGCATAATCATTTATCCTTAGAAACTCTAGAGCGCGCTCTCTTTGTCTTACTGAGCTGTCAGGTAATTAGTGAAAGCACTTTCGGAATTAACACCTGATTTATTTGTTGTTCTTTTATTTATCTTTCTCTCTGTCTTATCTTGGCCTAGTCCTCATTTCTATCCTTTTGCTCGCCATATTTCAAAACAAACTGCCATTTATTGACAGTGGCAGACAAATTCTGTGCATCCCTACAAATGCACACGGCGTGCTGGAATAATTAGGTGCACGAATAAACAAGAGGCCTGAAATGAAAAATCCGCTGCATTGATTGGGTGCTGTGTTGTTAATGAGACAATAAAAATGCTGTGAGTTTTTTTTTTTTTTTTTTAAAATGGGGCAGGATGAAAAACTGCAGCCGGGCCTTTGCCGTGAGCTGGGGCGAGGGAGAGCCAAATATTTAGATTATGGAGGGAGAAATGGAAAGCCAGACACATGGTTTGGCTGGTAAACGATAAAACACTGTCTGTGTAATGAGAAAGAGTGTGTCAGAAATGATATAGAGGAGGTTTGGAGTACGACAGAGAGAGTTGAGCTTGCATTACGCGAGTACCTTTTAACTGAAAAAGCACATGCGGGAAGTGGTTTTCCGTCCTCGCTGTTCCGCTCTGCTTCATGTACAGTGGAATAAATGGGAGCGGAATAAGAAAGCAAAAAGCAATCAACTCATTTAACCTTGTTCTATGAAACATGGACACTGAAGACTGATAATGGGCACATTTTTCAACATGACTATTTTTAGAAGAATCAAAAAGGTTCAAGAAGATATATGCTTTTGTTATAGATAGATAGATAGATAGATAGATGAAATTCAGCATTGATTTTCAGTTTCATTTATCATTCCAAATATCCAAGTGCATTTCCGCACTGCTAAGTCTCCGTCCTTTGGCTAATCACATAGCAGCGCTGTTGTTTGGTTCAGTTGCTGAGATTCAGGGTGGTTTCACAGTAGGCACTCTCAGTACATTTGCCCCCCAAAATCTGGTATGATTGCGCAATGATAGACAGTCACACTGCTACTGACACACACATCATTTTATGTCATACTTCATGTTTCAATCATAGCGCTGCTATCATTCCCACATACCATATTTTTATCCTTCTATATTTTATATATCTCTTTGTATACTGTAGATACAGTATTTCTATTGTAAATTTGTATATTCCAACCTAGATTCATTTATTTATTTATTTGATTAGAATTCTATTTTTAGTTTAATTGCACTCTAGTGATGATTTTGTAGTGGGGTAGTCCTATTCTACTCTGTCTTTCCATTTTCGGTCACAGACAGTAATTTAAGCATTTCACTGATTATCATACTGTGTATGGTTGTTTATGTGACAAATAATATATGAATTTGAATTTTATGTGAACACTGTGTCTGGGCAGGAATCATTCTGTGCATACTGCGCTTGAGGCCACCTTTTCTACGACAAGTACCCGTGTACTCTGGCATGGTTTGAATCAAAAAGCTAACTGTACCTAAACACAAAAGTGTTTAGAATGCTATGTCAACAACATAGTTTGTCTCTCCTGAAAGCGGCGTATACCTGCAGCATGTGCCGGTCACATCCTCTAACCTGCAAGGCCATAGCCGATTAAGGTTATGCAAGTGTGTTCAGTATAGGAGGGGAGAGGAAGGATTCACACAAAATCGACAATCGCCTCTGTAAAAGTACACTCGGGGTCGAAATCATGTTCTCCCTGCAATTGAAGTTCACATGAACTGGAACCAAACTACGTCACCCAGACACTCTTGTCCCTGTTCATATTACCAGGCTGAAGTAACTTAAATCTGATTTTTTTTTCCCCTACTGTGACAGAGATCAGATTTTTTTAGGCCAGTCTAAATGCACAAACCTGATGTTTTTCAGATCAGCTCCGAGTCGGATTCGTATGTGTATTTCAGATCAAGATTCATGTGACTTTTTTTTCTCTTTGCATAGATTCTGTAAAGCACTTGTTGACAGTCAGCCAGCAAAGACAACGCAGGGATTTCATAGCAGTGCTAGCAAAAGCTGCTAAAACCGCTAAAGCGAGGTATCTGTTCTTTCTTCTTGACCTCAGCAAATACAACTGGACAACTGCTTGCCGTCTTCAGAGAAAAATCACAAGTATATTTTTGCTAAAATCACATGCATTTTTTTAAACACAGATAAGGCGAGCAAACATGTGTCTATGCATGCATGAGTGCTGTTTCAGAGAACAGCCGCATGCACATTAGGGTCAGATAAAAGTCACTTGTAATTATGAATGTAAACCGTCATGACATGCAAATCCATTCTGACGAAAAACCTGAACAGAACAATGTGGCTTATAGTGTGAACGCAGCCTCTGAATCAAGTTTAAATGCTGTACTACATTCTATACGCGACAGTGCCCTGAATGGATCCGCTGAGGACATACTGTGAAGCTTCTCTTCTTAAATCTCAGCAGATTAAGTTTCAAAAGTTTTCTAAAGAATATAACAGCCAGATAGCCTCCTGAAAATGTGCCCCAAATCACTTCTTTGTAGGTACAGTAATTTCACAGGAAAGCCTTTTTCCCCCTGTAGTCTGTCTGCATTTCTGACCCTTTTAGCCCCATAAATTTCAAAGCGAATTCAAAAGAACACAAACATTTCTCACTTTTCCTCTCCTCTGTGCTATTTTAGCCCATTACAAGGACTTTTTTGTCGGTGATTACCGGAACAGGAGTGCATTTTGGACACTAGCACAAAACAACATGGACCATACTTAAATATATAAATAAATAAATAAAATCTGCAGCATACCAAATTCGCCTGGAGCCTAAGCACTGAAGTAGGGAGCATTGCCGAGGTGAGAATTCAAATCAAAGAACTTTTAATGAAGTTCTGAATATTCGCTCCGCAAGAGCTGGAAGATGGTTTTTGATTAGATGCTAGTGCAGCGTGGAAAACAAATGACCTATTATTTTAGCGCGAGCTGTCAGAAGCGCGGGACGTAGGGTGCGAAAGGCGACTTATTGCCGCAGTCAGTCAACAGCCCGAACAGTCCATCACCATGTGCTTTAGGTCCACGCAAGCCTCACGCTGACCTTAATGATCTCATTCCACCTCCAATCAGGCTTTGGGGAAATTTATAGGCAGTGGCTTATATGCCTATTTTCACTGATGTGCTTAGCTTGCAGGACTGCCCAACCGCCACTGGAGGAGGAATAGGATTTTTTTTTTCTCGGTGGTGGGAGCTTAAGGACCACGTATTGTGGTTTCAGAAAGCTTCCTCCCCCAGCCTCAATAAAAACCCACACTATAGTTTGATATATATTCAGTGTATTGCCAGTTCTGTGAAAAAGCCGTCACTTGATCTTTGGGGGATGGGGTAATGAGACATGATGGCATGGATGATGGACTGATTTTTTTTTTTTAAGGTATACACACAAAGTGAGAATACTAGGGGGAGTTATTCTTATAGGGCAAGTGTGAAACGCACCTACAATATAACGGAAAGCATGGGAATACATCATAAACATGATAGGCGGAAATGTTTTTCCAGCTCACTGCTGTACAGAGTGTGTTATTTGACTGACATATACGCAACTGCATTAGTTGGAACAATGAACTGGAGGACAGATGAGAACACTGATAAGTGAAACTGCTGGTAACTACTTTGTGCCTACGCTCACTGTTCACTTAATGATGTATACCTGCAATATAGATAATTTTGTACTTGAAGTACATGATTTGCAAATCCACCCCAGGTCTATCTGCATATTCTGCACATACTTTCTGACAAGAAGCTTTAGAATCCTGAAGAAATTTGTTTGGCTATGTTTCCACATATGTGCCGGCTCCCGAAAGAAAAATTCCAAACATCACCATTTTAAAGATTAGCATCTTGTTTTCATGACCAGGTATCGATTATGAGATACCCTTCAATGTTGTCCTGATGGATGATTGGAAAAGGTGTTTGGTTCCTTGTCTGCACCATCGACTGCATAAAAAATAATATTTAAAAAAATTGACAAACCCTCCATGATGTCATCTGAAGGTTTGCTAGAGTGGTTTAGAAACTCAACTGTGGGAGCTTTGGTTGTAATCATTTCGGCAGAAGCTGGCTCCATTTAAACTCTAGTTAATCACCCTGGGTATAAGGGTAGAACTGCCGGATCTGTTGGTTGGATCATGCCTATTTGTATTAGTTTCTTCACGATAGCTAGCTTCACTTTAGCTTAGCTAAAATGCTAAATTGGCTAATGGCTATTCATGACCAGGTGTCATGAATGAGAAATCTAGCTATGGAGATCAAAAACTGTATTTTGTACCAGGCTGTCAAAAAATATTTCTCAGTTTGACATTTTAGCATGGGGCTAAATGGGGGGGAGGGGGGTCAGCCACCTTTTAGAGCCAGTGACCTAGTGGTCATTTGCGGAACTGCAAGTTTTGCAATTCTGGTGGTTGCCCCTGGTCTTTTTTGGGATTTCTTTCACTAGGCAGTTCTTGGTGATGCTGAGTGACAAGAAGCACCAAGAGGAAGAGCAACTGTAAAACTACAATCCACTATCATTAGTGTGTTAACATTAACATTAATGTGCTAACATTTGTGATTAATTCGAAATTCTTAAAGTGCTAAAATGATTTAACCCACATAAATTCAAAGCCTTCAGACTTCCTTAAATGCATCTGATTGGACAATTTCTAGACAAAGATGATGCACAAACAAACAGCTGTAAGAACAGATCTGAATCAGAATCTATTAGATTGAAGCAGTATTGGGATTTTAAACTAGTCTGCACTTCTTTTAGAATTCTAGAATTCAAAAAATTCTTCTAAAATTTGTCAAACCGGATTTGCTCTGTGTCACACTGGGGAAGCACAGATCCACTAGTGACCCGTGCGCTCTACGGACAAGAGCTACAGTCTTCATGCACTTCATTGATGAAGCTTGTTGTATGCATTTGTTTGCTTTGACTGTTACTGTTATAAAATGGAAGAACTCCAATGTCTGCTTGAATGTGTTAATTACACAACATATAGATTAACACATTTAAAAATAAAAATGTATCTACTACAAACTATATTCACTTGCGTATCTAAGAAATTTTACAGGATATGATAAAAAATAAAAGGATAAAACTCCCCAGATCCCAATGAGCATCTGATCTAAAAACTCTCCCTCGAAGCTCTGCACACACAAATGTGAAAAAGATCTATAAGTTAATTCACAGCTGCTGATTTAGTGTCTGCCTGCAGTAACATGGTGAAGCAAACACGATCTTGCAGCTCAGCATCTATCTGCAGCTCCGCTCCATCTCAAATGACAGCTAGCAGGCAGCCCACGCAGACTCTGTGCTACCACTTTGTTAGTGTAAAAGTACTTTCTCTCACTCTCACCATCCTTCTCGCTCTCAAACACACGCGCACTCTCTCTCCCTTACACTCTCTCTCACACACTCATCGCTGACCACCCCGAAGGCCCTGTAGGGTGTGCATGTAGTAAGTAAGAGCAACTTGTTTGTACGTGTGGGACGTCACACGTTTTGTTTTTCTTTTTTTTTCCCACCTGGCTGCCATCTTGCGACATCTGCTCCATTAGGTCATCGACGAAGCACCGTGTTGGCGTGGAAACCGAGAATCGACGCTCTCGACCAATAGAAGTTCCCTGTGAGAGAACTGAGCTTCCCACTCACTCTCTGTGGAGTTTTAAGTCCGCCGTGCGTGGGAACGTCATTATCATGTGTCCAGAAAACAGTAAGCTGCACGATTAGACTTTTAGCACTTTTGTTTTAAGTGTTTCTACAAGCCGCAGTCAGCGGCTGGAACTCTCCGAAAGTTTGATTCGGCATACTAATGTCTCCTCTCAAGCCATCAACATCAGCCAGTCAAGTAGCCATGATGGCCAATTAAATTATTCGACATCAAAGTCTTAATTAGCGAGTTCCCGGAAAACTCGGATGCTTTAAATGGCCTACGGAGGTAGAAATGTAACCTAGGGAAGAGAAAAACAAGTACAGTACGTTATTGCTATGGTGCTTTATTTGGAGCATACAAGCACTGGGAGGGCCTAAGCCAACCCCCCTCCCCCCCCCTCCCCTGTCTTATCATAACGATTTTCTGGGTTTTGTGTTTGTTTCTGACTGTTTTGTTATTTTCAAGTCTTAGCTAGTCATCATCTTGATAGTTTTTTTCATGTTCTTTGTTTTTGTTCTAGATCAGCCACCACTAAATGATGCAGACCGAGTGACAATTGACCAGTAATATTGAAATGCTATGGAAATTAACTGCTTATGTCTATAACTGCGTATGTAGAGATCTGGGCCCATAAAACAGCAATAAAAGGTAAAAATTGTTAAGAGTAGAGAGGAGGACTTTTAAGAGGCTTAAGAGTTTCTATAGCAGAGGACAAAATGTTGGGAAGAAGAAATTATCTCCAAACACTGAATGTAAAGCTAAACGTAAACACTGCTTTACTGTAAAATTTGGTTTCCTTGGTCTTTTACTTCCTTCCATCTCTCTTGGATTGTTGGCTACATACCATCCAAAACTGCAACTTAAATAGAATGTCCTGCAATCATGTAAATTGTTAAACAGTGAGCTATTTTGCTCCCATCAATTTAAAATGGTTTACAAGTAATATAATCAGTTTGGTAAATAAATGTAAGAACTTAAATATAGTAACTACTGCCAGGAAATTGGTTGCTTCAAAAGTAAACACATTTTCAACATTTGGCTGTTTAATTATCTTTAAGATATTTAGCCTATAACAGAAACTTTATATAAAGTAGCCAGTAGTCATGATTAAAATCATAATGTTTGTATACAAAGAAATTGTATTCTGTCTATTCTATTATCATGTATTATATTTTCACAAAGAGTACATATCAAGACCTTTACAGAGGTCAGAGGTTATTTTTTTGTATCAACCAATCCCAGTCCTTGCATTGCTGCATCATCCCTAGCAATGGGGTCAACCACACCTCCTCACTAAGGTAAAGGTTTTTGTACTTTTCTTACTCAGAGTTGCTCCGAGAAGTTTCCTAAATCACTTTTAGTCTAGGACTCCCAGCTAGGATAAGATAGGAGCTCTCTGAGAGAATTCATAGAAGCTTTGTGAATACAGGCCCTGAATCCTAACACAAAAATTACATTCAGACCTTGGCTCGAAGAAAGCTCCTGTTTCGATCTTGTTTGTTTAACTTCCAGTAAAGTCTTAACATCTGCCAATATGCCTTGCCTTGCCTTATATGATCCTTTTAATAAATGTAACAAATGATATTCACAATATACACATACGCATACAGTATAAACTGTATAAATGTTTTGTTTGTTTGTTTTTGTTTTTTATTTGTGGAGAAGAACAATTAAATGTTTTGTTTGAATTTGTTTTATAAAAATGAAACGTGATCATGACTGAGTGAGCTTGACCACGCTTAACAAGTGCTGTGACTGCATTTAGAGCATTTTATTCATCCACCCTCAGTAACTGCCTGGTCAGGGTTTCAGGTTAATACTGCAGAATTTCTGCCACATTATTTCAAACCTTTCAATTAATCTTTAGTTGAGACCAATTATCTCAAGTGATGTGTAGCTGAGCTTGAGCAATTGTCCAAGCCAGAATATCTGTCTCTGCGTTTTCTAGTGTGGCAACCAGACCCACATCCATACATACAATATTTAAGAAAGAAATGAAGGAAAGAAAAGAAAACCCTTCTGTTTTAAGTCACACACTCTTCAGATTTAAATCTGAGGACACACACAGTGGCAGTGTAGATGTACAGCAGGGGGGGAAAGAAAAACCTAATTAAGAGCATTTTTAAGTACCAGGTTTAAGGGTGGACAGGTAGCAGGTGAAACAAGTACTGTTGATATAAAAGAAGAGATAAAGTGAGTCGAGGAAACACTTCAGCCTCTCTCACTTTAACAAGCTGCAGGATGGCCATCGATCCACCCAGCCCTTACACGCTCACACCGATTGAGAGGTGGAAATTGGGATTCTGACTGTGCTGACCACGGTGAGGGGAAGAAAAAAGAAAAAATAAGCAAGTCTATTTAGTGAGTTTAGCTTTGCTTGGCATTCTCAGACCCCAGGACAACTTGTGTCCAATGCTGCTGGGGGTTTTTTGCCTTAAAAGGTAAGAAAAGAGCATGTTTAAAAAAGGGGGGAAAAATGCTGTTGAATGTTAGTAGGAAGCACAACCATGGTCCGTTCAGAGAAATTCGCAGTCTGTTCGCATGGACTATTTTCCGTTTATGATAAAAGCTTGTCTGAGATTAGACGTAATCAATTTAACAAAAAACACACAAAGCTCGAGTTGCATGAGGAGCTGTTGTACTAAAGCCAATCTATTTTTTTTTTTTACGACTAGTAAAGTTACTGCAGGACATGTGAGCATGACATCTTACTCTTCGTTATAACAGCTGGCCTCATATTTTACTAAATGCAGTGCTTCGATGGCATGCCCCTACTTCATTTCCCTTCCCTTCCGCACCATTACCTCCACTCATCTGCCAAGGCCAAGCCGGATCTAAGATCTGTCCTTTCGAATCATTTCTCCTGCTCCATTTATTAAGCTAATCCCATACACATTACAGTCCATTTGATGAGACCACTCTACGCTTTAATGTTTATGCTGCAATAGGACTGTTTAAAAGCCCTAAAGGACAGGTGCGCAATAAACGGGGCAACAGGTAGAGTACCTACTTAGCCCTCCAGCCAAGTGTGCGCAGAGACGCCTAAGCACGGTAGACGTAAGGTACGGGAAATCTTTGAAGGAAATGCTGCTGTTCTTCCTCAGCCTGCTGTGCACAGCCACGTCAACTACGCGCAAACGATTAGACAAAATAATCACTCTTTTCTTTTTGGTGAGGAAAAGACGAACTGTGCAGGAGGAGTTTAAAGAGAGTTTCTTGTCTGCTCAGTGAACCAGGAACCTGTCGAGTCAGCGAGTAGATCATTGGCACGCCGAGAGAGTTCCAAAAAGGGCAAATGTGTAAATTATATATATTCCGCATGACAAATTGTGAATCTTCCTGTTGCTCTATCACTTTTTACCCTAAACCGGCAAAGAGGATCACATGAGAAAGCCAAAATGACTTTACTAATACACACATCCTGCAAACACAAATTTATGTGTTATTATTTATTCATTCATTCATTTCTTTCTTTAGCTTTGCCTTAATTATCAATACCACTTATTCGATGGAGGGTACATACTGGATATTGTTCCAACCCATCACAGGGCACAAACACCGACACTATGGGCAATTTGGAAACACTAATCAACCATGGACTGTAGGAATAAACTGGAGTACCCAGAAGATCCCCCTAAACCACACACACACACACACACACACACACACACACACACACACACGTGCGCACAAACTGACCGAAAGTGAGATTCAAGCCCTAAACCCACTTAGGTGCACGTTGACACTGCTAACCACTAAGCCATCATGCTGATCTATACACCACTTCAAAAAGTCAGCTAGATGTTGGCCAACATTTTGGTTATGAGCACACTCTAGCCACCACGCTGCTTCTGCTTGCTCTACGGGGACGTCATCTGGCCTTACTCAGGGTAGCTAAGCAGATAGCTAGTATGTGGCGATATTGAGTCAACCAAAGGAAAGTACACTTCCACCCAAGAAAAACAGGATAAAGCAGCACAAGGACATGCAAACAAAGTTTTGTGAGAAATGGCAATATGGAGAGGACGGTGTCTCAAGAGGCTGGCTGCAGTATGATGCTGAGGCGGTGGTGACGAGCTGTTCCATGTGTCGCCAGTATGCCAAAGACAAAAAAAGAAACAACTCATTTGCCGTCAGAAATAAAACTATGAAGCTGGAGAGCATTCGTGACCATACACACAGCGAGTGCCAGACCGCCTGTGTGTCTGTGTCCTGGGCTCAGTCAGAGGCTCTCCTCTTTGTGGCAGCTCTAATTGATCAATAAAACTCAGTTTGCTTCAAGTTTTGCTTTTCGGTTTTGAATTCAATATAAAACCTTATTATATCAATAAAACATACTGAATGAATGTGTATGTGACACAAAAATGCAATTTAGCTTATTATTTTGGCTGGTGGAAAAAAATATATATTTCGCCGGTGGCTTTATTCATCTGCCCGCCAATTTTGCTGGTGAGTCAAAAAGTTACTTTCGGAGCCTGGATATAGGTGTATGAGTCATCAGATATGAACATACAGTACAGGGCTGTACAATGAATTTCTAACATCCTTACTAACTGCCAGGTCAGTGCTGTTGTGATTTAAAATTGGCTACTATTTTTTCTGTCGGGAAACAAGTACAGTTGTTAGAAAATATTGTGGGCAAGGAAAAACAAAACAAAAACTGAAAGAAAAAAAAATATTGCATAGCAAATTAGTTGAGACCAATTACAAACACGCGGGATGTATCTGAGGTTGGGGATCTGACAGAGCCAGAATTCACACAAGCATTACATGCAAACTCTCATATCTTTTTCCCTTTCTTTTCAGTTTTTCTGGGGCAATAGTGGCAAGTTTATACATAATAATAATAATAATAATAATAATAATAATAATAATATATATTTATACATTGCCACATGATGTTGCTGAGCTAAGGCATGACCAACCCCAGATCGGAACACTGCCATCCAGAGGTTTGTACAATGGCCATGTCACATCACTTCACGTGCTTCCCTTCTCACCCTGACACACATCCCTCTGGAATACGATCAATCTGAACTGGTTAGAACACATGATCTTTTTCTTTTGCGCCAACCTTTATTCTCCCTAGAATTTTCTGTAGTCTTAATAACAAGTGACTTTTTCATGACCTGTTTAGTCCCAATCCTGAGAGATCTCACCACACTGTCTGCATATGGAAATGCCAGACTTTCACTATTAAACACAGCTATGATTTTAATATTTCTTTTTTAACCGTACAACTTCAAGTGTTTGTGATCTCAATTAATAATTTTTTGCCCTCCCCCCAAATTGTTGGTTCAGCACTATCCTTTCAGGTTTTTATAATGTGTTGAAGACCCATTACTAACACATAGTTTCAGTAATTTCAAATCTCCTTAGTGGTTCACTTTGCTTAATGCAGCCCAATACTTTGGCACTTCTGAAATACTGACCTTTTTGACCAAGGATTGTGTATATTTGACACAATATGCCGGTATACATTGTTGAGTGCTGTTGCATTTGATCAGACTGAAAATTTGTTCCGCATAATTCAGTGGGCATCATCAATGGTTTGACAACCTTTTCCGCCAGTACTTATTTATTTTTCACACTACTTGTCCTGTGTAGGGACACCTGGTTGGGGTGCAAGGTGATACCCCGAATGGGGTACCAAACCACTGCAGAGCACAAGCCCAAGAATCACAAATCACAGGCAGAACATGCAAACTCTATGCACATAGATACATAGATCAAAGGTGAGATTCAAACCCCAAACCTTGGGGCTCTGAGGCAACCACGCTAACCACTGAGTCACAGTCCCCCCGAGCACTACCACAAGTGTCTGGTTTCTGTATGCAATAGCTCAAAAAAACTCAAACCGCCGGAACAGCTCAGAACTCATTTAGTCTACGTAACAAAAACTGTAATACTTGCTGATACAAACTACTCAGACACATGAAGACAGCATAAGAATATTCCTTATCTGGGAAACCTTGTCACCTTATCGATTTCTTCGCCTGGCAAGTCTTTCACGGATACACACTACGAGTTACTTCAAGTAAATTGAAGAGGCGGTAAAAAGCAGTATAGATTTAGCATATTAGACGCACATGAGTAAGCAGCGCAGTATCTAAACGTCTATCTAAAACATCATGGATTCTGAAGTGTTTACTATATCTTATGAAGGTCACCACAGATGTAGTTCAAACTGAAGTTGCAAATATGTAAATAAACATTAAGAAGACACCTCATCCCCATGTTCCATTAGGCCAGTCAAGTATAAGGCTAGTTTCCAGTGTGTTTTTTTTTTTTTTGCTTAGCAAATGCAGCTTTCTGAAGGTCACATCCTTATGCAAAAAGAGGAGATGCCTGTTTTAGATTCATCCAGCATTAGATGCTGGGCGATCTACAGAGAATCAGTGTGGATGAGTTAACTGTTCGGAAGCTGATTTAATTCAGCTTGGAAGGGAAGGTGGGGAGGAAAAATGCCTAAAGATGAAAGCTACAAGAAATCAGTACTGATTTGAGTTATTCGGTAATGAGGTGATGTACAAGGTGTCCCAGACGTCTCCATATAGAGAGGAAATAAGCAGGATTTAGCAAAGTGTCTTCGGAAATTCTTCACAATTGAATCATATTATAGATCTACCCCCCCCCCCCCCCCCCCAACCAATAGCCTCTGAGAATACCTCTGACAAAGGAAGAACATATTGGAATTATTCTCATGGCTGGATAGGAAAGCTGTCAGAAATGTTCGTTTCCTTTATGCATAGATTTATGGGACATAAAGTCTGGGACACCCTGTGCATAAGGCTATGAATTAATATAAATGTAGTACAGTAATATGTATATTACTATTAGTATTTTGGGTCATAGGTGGCTGAGTTGTAGGTTCCTAGTCTTTGATGTGGAAAGTCTAGATAGTCACTTTGGTTGCAGAGCACCTTCAACTCTGGATAAAAATGGGAACAAAATTTCTGTCAGAATGGAAGGGATGGCAATACTATTTCTCCATGTCAATAACAGCAGCACTTGCAAATCATAGGCTCCAGTGACTCCTGTATGCAAAAGAGGGCAAATAGCACTTTAGTCCCAGCATGTTCTCAAAGTAGGCACGTGTCAGCTTTCATCTATCTCTATAGGAGGACACCTGACACCTGGAATTGGCTGGTGACCAAATAATCTCAATTATTCAGCCTGATGACTGAACGGTAGTGTTATTGGCTTGCTGCAGTGGTGGAGGTTATTTGTGATAACATACCCTTATGGAGTGATATCATGATCTGAAAATTTGCAACTGTATATTTAACAATTGAACATTTAACATACAATTTTTTATACTGTCCCATCACAAAGCCTCTCTACAGTATGCACAAAAAGAGGCAATGCATTGTGTTAAGTAGAAGCACTAAGACAGGGCTCTACAAGTCTAGTCCTGGAGGGCCAGTGTCCGGCACAGTTTGTATTTCACCAACACCTAAACACACCCACTGAACCTGTTAATTAAAAGACTAGTTGAATCAGCAGTGTTTAAGAAGAAGAAACACAAAACTGTGCTGGACACTGGTCCTCCAGGACTGGATTTTGTAGAGGGCAGCCAGCCATAGACTCCACAGCCTACCTGAAAAAAGAAGAAATTCTACCTAAAACAAAAAAATCACAATGATAACAAAGAATCAACAACAGCATTTTTACACTAGCAGAGTCAAACATGGAGAACCATGAAGATGATTTGTAGGGTGCTTGAAGTGGGTGCACATACAAGAAAGCGCTCCGGCATCATGTACTTAAAGCATTTTGTACAAACCCAATGGGTTCCTACCAGATGGAAAATACTGGCAGACTGTTACAAGCTCATACATGATCCCATTTATGCCACCAGGGCTACAGTTACTATTCTTGTCTGAAACCATGTGAGGATCTTTTAAAGCCACAAATCAGCAAGGAAAATAACACGCAGGTAGAGATTGCAATCGATATCCAGGAAACGTACTGAGCTGATATCTTCAGGACATGCTGAAATGGCTGGGCCGAACTACAACATAATTGTAAAGCAGGTCACATGATATGAAAACGGGGTAGGACAAATCAGTAGCCCAGGCACATTCCATGTCCAGGCTATTACTTTTATATTCCTAGTTGCCCGGCGGATAAGTAGGTTCAATGGGCTGCTGATATAGTGCTCACCAGCATCATTTTTCTATTCTCCATTAACCCGAGAGAGGGGGGAACAAAATTTACTTCCGATTGACTTTAGAAAAACAAAAGTTTCATTTGGTATACGCATTGACCAGCCATTTTATAAGGAACAAATGTTTTTGTAATGCACATATCCAGGCAGCGAATCATGTTTTAACAACACAATGCATAAATCCAAACGGATGCAGGGAAACAGCTTTAATTCACATCAAACAACGAAATGGGGGAAAATTGTGACCTCTGCGACTTTGATCATAGCATGGTTATAGACACCAGAGGGGCTAGTTTAGGTATTTTAGAAAATGCTGAACTGCTGGGATTTTCATGCACACCAGTCCAAATGTTACAGTGTGAAAAGTGAAAAGCATCCAGACAGTGGCATCTCTGAGTGCAAAAACTGCTTGCGCATGAGAACAGTCAAAAGTGAATGGCCAGACTGGTTTAAGCTAGCAGGAAGGCCAAGAATCTTAAGTAGCCCCTCTTTAATACCATGGTGAGCAGAAAGGCATCTCAGAACACAGAAAATGTCAGACTTTGTGACAGAGTCCTTCTCTAGCCAAAAAGAGGAATTCAAAGCAATAATGTACTAGAATTTCTTTCAAAATGACCAGTGAGTGTATATCTGACAGTCTGATTGATGAATGTGCATGCATTTTGAAAAGACTGATGTAAAAAAGAAGGTTGAAAACTGTCATACAGGTCTCCTGTCACCTTGCAGTTAAAAATATCAAAAGATATGCTTAGAAATGTGTTTATAATAAAGCTGTGAGCTGTAGACCGTCAAATTTTTGTCCATTGCGATTTTCAATTCAGTTCAATTCAATAGCACTAAAGTTTACAGGCTGATTGTCTCAAGCTGCTAAATTTCTTACAGGTTCTTCGTTTAAATATGATGTCCTGAACAAATGATTACCTTTTTCCCTGCCAAACTCCTGCTCTACACTCCAGTCCAGTAGGTGGCATTATTGCACAAACTGCTGGTAAATGCAAAAGATGATCTCACATCTTTGTGAAAAAGGCAGCCAGAATTCACAGGTTTTGTCGATTTTAGACCATTTGACCGAAATCATTTAAATAGATTCTAAGTCACAATCTGTCCCATCATTCAATTAGTTGAAGCCATTGATTGAATTGCAAAATCTATTAAATCGCACAGCTCTAGTCCATAAAAGCTCTAGATAGACAAGATGACAGGACATCAAAACAGCTCAAACAGCTCTCCCAATCAGTCAACGGAGACACTCAGAAATGTGTTATCCTCCCACTTCCACCTGATGCCTTGCAGATGCCCATACTTGACTGGCATATCTAAGATTAAACAGGATATGCCATCTCTCCCTGCCTGATAGCAAGGCCAATTTTGCTCTTTCGGACCGATTGCCACTGGTGGCTTTGGCATGATCAAGATTTTAACTCGCAATTTCCGAAATAAAGGATCGCTTTTCTTTTTCACTACTCAGGTGCCCCATTCCTTCAATTTCTAATCATGTTTGCCTTACATTTTATGACATGGCACACAGGACTCATACTTTATCCTGTTTGAGTGCTGAGAGAGTGGAATTAATCATCGCTCAACAGACATGTCCCTCAAGTGAGATTTGAAGATGAATAATAAAAGAGGTTTTTTTTTTTTTTTTTTTTTTTTAAACAGAAAAAACAGCAGACCTGGGAATACTTGATGGAGATACAAGAATATGGTGGACACAGATTAAGTGCATGATTTAGCATTTGGTACTTAGAAAAGGATAAGAAACATATTTGAAATGGTTTGTCCATGGTTCTTCCATGAGCTTCAGGCATTAGATTCTAAAACCTATTGCATGACGTCAAACTGGAGAATTGGAGGAGGAAACAGTACTGTAGGTGTATGACCAGGGTAAACCAATGCAGTCAAGCCCATTACTTATGAACTAGCTCCCTCCCCTGTACAGATTCAGTAGCTGGACCATATAAACCTTTAAAATATTGTAGGCTCTTAGTCTTAAAACACAGTAAATTGTGACTATGTCCCCTAAGCAAACTACTGTGAAAGATTTAACATTCAATATTTAATTCAATATTTGTAATACGAAATGTTAAATTAAATTATGAACGTACCTCAAAATAAGAAGCCTACCTCAAAAGGAAAGTAAAATAAAATTTTATTAAACATAGCATACCCAATAAACAGCTCCATGCAGGTACATGCTATTAAAAAAAAACTTAACTTTTGTCTTTTTTGTACTTTGGTAACCATGTTTAATGACTGATCCGACATCTGGCCCAGATGTTACCTCATGATATGTTGAGAAATGTCTATGAGTAAACATTCCACCTATGTTGGACAGGTACGTAATAATTCCCTCCATATTTACACAGCAATTTCAAATATCATCATGCTAAACCAGGGTCATTCCTGACTGGTGAAATTTGATTGGCTGTTGACAGGCATGTTTGATGATTGTTCCAGCTGTTATTTTAGGATCTGTTCAGGCGTGTGTTCTAGAAAGGCATATCTAACTTCATTTGATTCATCTGATTGAGGCTGGAGACATTTACAGGCATGCTATCTCACATTATCTAGTTATTTAGGCATTTATAGTTTATAGTGCCCTGAAGTGGTCACATTCTATTTATCTGGTGGAAAATCTTGAACACTTAATATAAGAGTGCTTTTGTTAATCCTGCAACCTGTAAAAAAAATTCTACTGAACCACTGCCAATCCACCCCATATGTAAATATGAGGCTGGTTATTCAAATGTGTACAGTAAGAAAACATATAGCTTTTTTTTACTCTTAAGTTATTAGTTCCAATTTGATATTAGTACTTGCTTTTGAACGACTGAGATCAATTCAACTGACCAGTCGGATAGACTGATAACTATAAGAACTCAAACAATAAATAAGATAACTTTGATAATGGTGGACATGATATGTTACACCGACCACTGACTCCTTGGCTATGCTTCATGGACACGACTTTGAGAACCGCTCAAGTTCATGACACATGGATAAACAATAGAAGATTTCCAGTAAATTTCGATTAATTATTATTAATGCGAATTGGACCATTAAGCTCTGCTATGATTTTGCATGTCTGTGTAGCATTGCTCGTACACTGTTTTACACAACATTTAACACATAGAAAAACAATCCCTGGACAAAACACCACCATGAGGCCTGAGTAAGATAGTGAACCATTCTGTCAAACTTGCTGTTTCTGGGCCATTCGTACTGTAGGTGTTGGATGCCCGAGTTAAACACTGTTTATAATAATAATAATTGTAATAATAAAAAAACAGAATTCACCAGCATCATTCCTAAATTGGTTTGTGTGACACACACCATAGTCACTACCACGAAGCTACAAGTCTGTAGACTATTACAAGCCAGTATTAGTCAACGTTGTGCCTGCCTGGGTGGTAATGAAGATTACTTTTAAATATTTACTCTTTCTGCATTCCGCTCACCAATTTCCCTAAACATTTACTGATTTTCGTTATGCACGCGCTCCCCATTTATTAAACGACACAGAGAGAGAGAGAGAGAAGCGCAGCGCAATCGGAGGCGCGCGCGAGTCGCGAGGCTTCATTATCAGTTAGAGAACATTAGCTCAAGTAATTTGTCACATTAATTCCAATTAAGGCTGCTAAAACGGGATTCACTTTAATCAAACGAGAACGGACTATCCTAATACAATTTGCCTTCGTTTTAAATACACTTGGCTGTTTGTCTGTCGGTGTGTGTGTGTGTGTGTGTGAGAGAGAGAGAGAGAGAGCATGTGAGTGACTGCAGGTGTTTGTAGCCTTCGTCTGAAAGGAAACAAATTAACGCACATCACAAGCAAATTAGCAAACTGACCACATTTACCACAATAAAACAGACTCGATGCGAGTTTACAGTTTGAGGGCTTCGTAAAGGAAAAATCTTAGTTCACACTAAGAGAATGAAACAAAATAATAAATCAACTCAAACTCAGGTGTTAAATTTTTCACCCATGCCGCTTTAAATAAATTAATAAATAAATATAAATAAATAAATGAAACATTTAAGTTACCAGTGTTGGTGCTCGGCTCTGCTTACTTTCCCCTCAATTGTACCCTGAGATGAGGAGTAACGTTTTAAGACACGACAGCCTCTTTCCCAAGTCAAAGACCACATGGTGTGTTAAATACGAATGAATGTTTGTTTGTTCCATCACATAATCACCTCTGACAGTTTTCCTCTTCGCCTTTTCCAGTTTCTTCTTCTGTCATTTTATTTTTTTAAAAGAAGAATCCGAATGGAGCAAATCCAGCCAAGAAAAAAGGCGGAGGAAAAAAAAAAGCTAAAATAAAAAAAAATAAAAAAACAGACTTCACTCAGACGGGCAGCATTATTCCGTCCAATTTATTTCACAGAGTAAAAAATTATTTTCCCGTGTGCGTTTTAATCCACAGCGAATCTCCTCATTTCTACACCAGCGGGATGCAGAAGCGCCTCTCTCTCCTACTCTCTCTCTCTCCTACTCTCTCTTTTTTACGTCCCTAGTCTGAATTTCTCCCTGCAGTGATGCTAAACTAAGCTAACAAACCGAACCGGTTTCTATTCTGAGGTTTCCCCCCTTTTTTATAATCCTCTCCTTGCGTTTTCAGAGTGCACAGCTTTGATAACACGCCGATTTGTCCCCAGCAAGGCAAAGGATGAAGCGGCTCGTGAGAGCTTTTAGAAAGAAAATGGAGCAAAGATTCGCCTAGTGGTGCTGAGAGGAACTACAGCAGAGACGCTTTTAAAGAGACACCGAGCTCGAGTTGCAATTTACATGACGGATCTTTTCTTGGATAGCTACCTTCCTGCAAAATTTAGCTCCTCTGCAGCCGAAGGCAATCTGATCCTGCTATATTTAGTGGCTTTATGGGTTCTTCATTCACTTGTTCATTCATTTGTTCATTCATTTATTCGTTCATCTTCAGTAACACACTTTATATTCTGGTCCGGCCTGAGGTGAATCTGGTGCCTATCCCCAGACCACAGAGAGGACGAGGCAGGGAACTGGACACACCCTGGACGGTTTATCACTGGGCATCACTCATACACGTTCACACACATTCACATCGTGAGCATTTTTGCAAAGACGGCCAATTGGCATGTTTGAGGTGGCAGGAACCCTGAGGAACGCCACACGGAGGTGCGAACGGCTTGTGAGACTGCAAACTGGTAGCAAGCCTGATCAAAACTTGAAGCTGTGAGGTGGTAATGACTGACCCCTGCCATCGATAAGCCATAAGATATGTCACATGTAGTTCAATCAGTCTTTTTTTAATGAAACATCCCATAATACAGAAAATATATTTTCAAACATTAATCAATTTTAAGTCTGTGTGTAAAACAGCCTACAACTCATTTATAATCTATTTAAAAGCGAAATTCTGTTAGTATGTACTGTGGGCGGTGCTTGTACAGTAGGCCGTAGGCTGTGGCATCAGCAACCTCTATGTCATACTGTGAGCATGTCACAGGCGTCTCTCACCGACTACAGCAGTAGGCAGCATCAACACCAACTGGGGTCAGGATCAGCATGTGGGCGGAGCCGCGAGTAATTAATCCATATATATGAAACAGAAATCCTGTTTGGCCTGCCGTGGGTGTTTGGCACCCCAGTGTTTGAGTGCCTGGTGTAGCGGGCGGCCGGACCAGTGTTGTGGGTGTCCCTTAAAATGTAACAGTAGGCAGTGTCATTAAATGTAACAGTAGACAGCGTTATCTGCTAATCATTGGCATATATATCTGCCAAAACAAAGCAAATCTTGCTGTTGTTATAAGGGCAAAGGCAAACCAATACAATGCACATGCTACGTTGTACGAGCCATTATACAATCATTTTTGTTGAAGACACCAGGAACCTATTTGCTGCACTAACTTTTCTTTATACAATCATTTTTGTTGATGCCAATCAGTTATTATCTTGAAGTGTTTAGCACGTGTTTAGTTTGGCCCTGTGACGTAGGATAAATATGTTATAATCAATTCACTGTGACAGATGACTGTCATGGTTGTTCCCATTTCGAATTTATTTGCATAACCGTAATCACTTCCGAATAGATCACACCAGTAAAGTCAATTGTGTGTGTGTATAAACTGTCAATATGTTAGTTTTAACACTAACAAATAAACTATCATTTGAATTTCAAATGCAGCAAATGTTAAACCTTTAACAAGTAGGTGTAATAAAAATAAAATAAAGGCTCAAGTTAGCTTTGCTGTTATCTTAAGAAATCTTAAGGCAGAGTTTTCTATAAGGCTTAGCAAAGTGTGCTTAGAAATTGCTATAATTTCCTGCTTTATAGTTACCACTGACAAGGAACACATTTAACTATACTAAGAAAATGTCAGAATCATTTATGCGCATCAAACCTATACAGTCAAGCTGATGACACAACCACAAACTCTCTAAGACCAATTTACAGTAGGTATAATTTAAGATTATACAAAAGGATTCCACGAGAGTATGAATACAGAAATATAGTATAGTCGTACATTTTTACTTTTCACAGTTCTTCAGGATTTGCCCCTTTACTGGAACTCATCCCAACTTGATGCATTTCTTTTTTTTTCTTTCTTTTTTTTGATAAATTTCTGACAATACTGTTCAACCCCCCTCCATGACATTCCTAGCTTCCTTAAGAGTGAGTCTCTGACATTTCAGGTAATTTCCCACATGCTTCTTGCTGATATGGATTATTAAATGAAGCAAATCCACCCACCAGCTTTCGAACTGGGTGGAACCTGGAGAACACAGGAGAAACCCATACACAGGAGGTCAGTATTGAACAAGGGACCTTAAACCACTGAGGTTGCAAACCACTGTGTCACAAAAAAAAAACTAAAACTGTGAGTATATTTGATGTCCTTGATCTACATTAATGAGACCTTTAATTGGTTTGGTGGGTCTGATTTTTCATACAGTATATAAGCTTCTATTCAGGACAAACAGAACATCTGGATAGAGTGAGAAACCAGTGGTTGACACCAATGTAAATACAATGGAGTTAAACAGTTTCCTGGGGCGACAAGCTGGGATGTTCATATACAGTACCTAGTATAACCCAACTCAATCATTAACTACCTTTGTGATTCCCAATCACCCAACACAGAAGTGATTTATCTGCGGGTGCACTAGACCTGACCATTAGCTGCAAATATTAATTGTAATTGTGAAGGAGAATTATGCTCTGCCTCCACTATGTAGGTACCCCATGTATGTTTATATATACAAATGAAAATGTACAGGGTCTCATTGTATATGCTGTATTTTCTAACCTGAATTGTTATCACATTAAGTGTATGGCTGTCAGGTTCTTTTGACAGTATAATCTGTGTAATTAAGTGTTTTAGGCTATACTGTTCAGAAATCACAGTTCCATGAATAATACTGTATGTTGTGTGGCTTTGCTCAAGGCTTCAAATATCGAGTATTAAAAAAAAAAAAAGGGAGAACATACCATCATGAGAACAATTGAATAAGACACACTGAAATCATCTACTTAAAAAAAAAAAAAGTTATATCTCTTATCATTTCATTTGGTTTGATTTCACAATACCATGCACAATGTCAATTATCAATAGCACAACTGCCCTAATAATGCTACAAAAAGAGTTGTGAATTTTCTTTTAAAGGAAAAAAATGTGTGTTCTCACTGTGTTTGGTGGATTTCCTCTGGGTACTCTGGTCTCCCCCCACAGTCCCAAAACATGTAGTGTAGGCTGACAAGTGTTTTCATATTGCACATAGTGTTTGAATGGGTGTGGGAGTGGGTAAGTGGGGCGCGTCCCCTTTCTTGTGTCTTAAGTTTCCTGGCATTGCCTCCAGGTTCCTTGGATAAACTAATAAGTGAAGTTAGGTAAGGTAAGACTTTGCCATGGTGGGGAAACTTTAAATAACCACGTTTAGTATTTTTCTTCTAACTTTCAGCGATCCTCCTAAAATAAAAACTGAGAATGATATACACCCTAGATTCGACATTAGTCCATCACACCATCATGTTACAGCCTGTCTATCTGTCTTTTACTTTATACCAGGGTTATATCATTTTTTAGGAAGTATTATGTGTTACTGTAGGTGATTTCCTTCATGTTAGTTACTTTAACTGACACTTACATGCTCTATTTTGCCTCTTTGTGGATGTTGCAGGATGAGCTGTTGAAAGTTTTTAATGCACCTTTCACACTAATGTACTTTAGTCATTAAGAGTGAAACGCAGCACTGACCTTGCCTTTGATTCATTCCTCCTACTGAATTTTAAAGCTGTATTTTGCCAATTGATCTGCAGATGAAAGCCAAACATTCAGCCAACCGCTGAGGCCTGTAATATCTGTTAAGAGCTACAAACAATGTCAATTACATCACTTATTCACTCTTCTTTGAGAGATGTATGCCTTCAATCCACACCTTTCTACACACTTTATTGACCATGATCATTGCTTTGAAACACCAGCTGAGAGCCCAAAAGGGCAATTGTGTGTAATTGCGAGCACTGAAGGGAAGCATCTGAGAACCTGTTGCCTTGCCAGCCAGTCTCCCATATGTTGCCTCTGCTGTCACTCATAGGCGTTGTGCCATTACGCAAATTGTTCATTTTTCCAGGCGCAATGTAGGGCAAACACACAGCCAGATGTTTGGGGAGCCGCACAGAGGCTTTGGATGAAAGGCTACAACACATGCCGCCATGGCCTCGAGCTGAAAGTGGCACGCCAAAGGCGCTGGTGTAATAAGCACTTCCCCCTCCAGCAGGCTCTTAGGATCCTCGTACTGGCTTCCCAGGGGTCACAGCTACCTTCTTAATCGTCTCTCCCTTTCTTCTCCATTCCCCTCACTTCTTACTCTACCTCCTCAATCACTGCTTGTGTTTCTTCCTTTAAATACTATACTGTCATCTATAAATATTAAACCACACACTTTGCATCCCAAGCAACTTCATCTGCTGCAAACCACAGAACTACTTTTTAGTTTTCTTCCTCAAACAGCTTAAAAACAGCCATAAAACAAATCAAATGTCTAACTATTGTTCAGTTTCGTTCCCACAACCTATTTGGGAAAATAGAAAAACAAACATTGGGGGGGGGGGGGGATTGTTTGTCTCTTGCATCTCTTCTATGGATGCTCGATTGGATTGGGATCTGGGAATTTTGGAGGCAGGTCAGTGGCCCTTGACTCTTTGTCTGCTGTGGTGTATTCGGTGTTCTGGAACATGAATATTTTGTAGCCACACCAATCATTTCTCACTAGAAATAAAATATTTAACCAACTAATTTCTCCAAAAAACTCCCTGCCTCTCTTTTTTTTTCCCTCTGACACTGTTAGAGAAAATTATAGGTAATTTAGGAATTAAGGGCATATGTAGCTTAAAGAACTGGCGAGAGGAAGGGACATATTACATTCAGAAATGAGTCTACGTGTGGCATCCTGCATCGTAATATAACATGACCAGGCTTTTTTTTTTCACCTTGAAATAACACGTATAACCTTAGACTACTATGATCTTACAATGGCCAATATAAGCCTATCAAAACCAATACAAACACATCAGTTATGAAGCGTAATATAAGTCATTTGTTAGAATGTTTACACACACACACACACACACACACACACACACACACACACACACACACACACACACACACGCACACAAAAACTTTGGTATTCTTGAAAATTCTGTCAATTAAAAAAATATAAAGAGTTAAAATTTTCAGATACTAAATACGTAGATAAAGCAGACAGAACTGTGAGATTTACTGTATATTATTAGATTTTTTCAGGGCCTTTAATATAGTCCAACCTGCCCTGCTGCAAGAGAAGCGAAAGAAGATGCAGGCTGACAATTCCACAACCTCCTGGATTGCTGACTATCTGACAGAAAGACCATAGTTTGTGCAGCTGTGTGGATGCATGCCTGGAAAAATGGTCAGCAGCACTGGAGCACCGCAGGGGACAGTACTCTTACCGTTTCTTTTCACATTATACACTTCAGACTTCCAGTGCAACTCTAAATCTGCAGAAGTTCTCAGATGACTGTGAAGTTGCAGTGTTAATGGTAACCAGGAAGCAGAGTACAGAGGCCTAGTGGATAGTTTTGTTTGGTGCAAGCGAAACTATCTTGGCCATGACCAAGGAGATGGTTCTGGACCTCAGGAGGATCAGGACTTCACCAAACACAGTCTACATGCTGTGTGAGGATGTGTACGTGGTGGAGTTTACATTGACAACAGATTGGATGGAAAATGCACACACAGACTCTACGGGAAAGGACAAAGCAGACGCTACTTCTTGAGGAAACTCAGGTCCTTCAATGTCTATAGAAAAATATTGGAGATCTTTTATCAGTCTGTTGTTGCAAGTGCAATATTCTATGCTGCCATCTACTATAGCATCAGCATCAGAAGCAGTGGCATTGTAAAAAAATCAATAAACTCGTCGAGAAGGCTAGCACAATAATTGGGACTCCACTGAAGAGCTTGGAGTTGGTGGTGGAGAGAAGCTTGCAACACAAACTGTTAACCGTCATGGAGAACATCTCATATCCCCTCCACAACCTCCTGGCTAAACAGCGAAGCACTTTCAGCAAGAGAATGCTTCAGCGCTATTGGGATAAAGAATGCTACAAGAAGTCTTTCCTGCAGAATGCAAATAGACTATGCAGTAACTATGATCTGTGTCAGGGGAGGGGTCTCCTTTTTTGACATAACTATAAATATTGTTGTATACATTCAGTTTTCCATCTGATTGCACTGATATGATGATGTTCGTTCATTCTTTCTTTTCATTAATATTACAAATTTCTGGTGCATCTTTTGTAGAGTTACTTAAGTTCCCACTTGCATGTATAATCACCATATACATGTACTGTACATAGGAACAGTATATTCTTTAAATGTATATTTATTTTATATATATATTTTTGTTATTATCATTTATTTATATTAACCCAAAATTTTCTTTCTCTGTCTATTTCTATCTGCATGGATTAATGTATTTTTGTGTATGGATTATTCTGTTAAAATTTTTTATAATATATATTTTTTTATTATACCTACAGAATTTCACAGACCTTCCCTGTCCAGGGTGCTTTATAAAACTATCTGTCAAGTCTATGAAAAAACATATCCTCAGACTACTTCATTAGGACAGGCACTGAGAATACTAGTACGAAAATACTGTAATATTATGAATCCCAGTCTTTTTATTTTTTCGGGGGTTTATATATTTTTTAACATAAAGAATAGCGGCATTCCAAAATAAAAGGAATTATTCAATTACGACAAAAGCAATGTCATTGTGGACAGTTTGTTTGCTCATAACTCTAAGCCATAAATAAATGCCTCAGCAGAAATTTTTGTTTTTTTAGCACTGCTAATTATTATTATTATTATTATTATTATTGGCATTGTATTGAGTCAAAATAAGTACACTTTATACCCCCCTCATTAATTTCCTGCTCAAAATGTTTGTGCCCATGAACTTTTATACCGGTTTATGGAGGTCAATACATGATAATGAGCTGTGCACTTTACTTGTGATCAAAATACGTGCATGAGTATTAAAAAAAAAAACCTTTCAGAAGGTTTTTAAACCCAGTGGAATATTTTATCTCAGTTGGCTAACTCACAACTTTACTAAAAGGTTGATAAATGAGCCTCATTGTTAAATACACTGGCCAGCCAACAAAAAAAGATGCACACTCTAATATTTTCCTGGAATGCTTTTAACATTAATTACAGTGTGCATTTACCATGGCATCGTTTCGACAACTTTATGCAACTTCACAACATTTATCTTGAATTGGTGACAGGAGAATTATTTTGTGAAGTTTTCACTAGCAGTGTATGCTTTCATTACTTAACAAGTTTGCACTGTCAATTATTCCACGTTTTTAAGGTGATCTTGGATCATCACGTTTCTTTCACGAAGTTGATGGTTCAGCACTATCTTTTCATGTTTTAAAATGCAATAGACACTTATTAACACATTTCCGGGAATTCCAGAAATCCCCATAGTTAATCTCCAAATGTCTTGAGCCACCCTTCATTTCTTTATATTAAATAAATATTTATTTAATTTAATTAAAAAATGGGAACAAATGTTTAACTATTTAAAAACTGGTTGTTTATGTAATACAGCAACCTCATTTCCCCTCTCGTCGGTTCCAACCACTCAGCATTCAGCATCACCAGTATATTAATAATGATCTGCCCTCATCAGCACCTGTTTTCAACTGGTTCATGCTTTAAGTAAGAAACAGGTCACTGTGTGGCTTGACTCAAAATGATATATATATGTGTGTGTGTGTGTGTGTTGTGTGTGTGTGTGTGTGTGTGTGTGTGTGTGTGTGTATAAAACCTCAAGTTTGCCAAAGTGGAGCCCATCATGGAGAAACATGATGCTAGATAATAGCTGCCGTAGAAAGCAACCCTGGGGCAAAGACACTGCAAATGCACAGCCAGGGTGATTAGTAAATGGGTCAGGTTATAATCCATAACTGCATTAATCAAAATGAAAATGCCTCCATTTGTGATTACACTCGCCTCCAGCACACAGAGCTACTCTTAGCTGGCCTCATTTGTTAGGAGGGCTCTGGAAAGCTCAGGTGAGCCAGAAGGGGAGCGTTATCGTTTTGAAATCAGCGCTTTATCACAACTAATTACACTTCCATAAACATGAGACCTGTTCACATGGCAAATTCATTAAAAGTCAGAAACAGATAGAGCTGTTTGTCTTGATTCCTAAATAGCTTTTGGTTAAGACTGAAAGTTTTGACTGAACGAAAAGGTACAGTATGCCTGCTGATTTAATACGTATAAGTCATAAGTCATGCTAGCTTTATGTTACTAATAAAAACTGATTTAAAGCTATATGAAGTTAACCTATATCTATAATGATCTATTAACACATCATATGTACTCTTTTATATGAAACGTCTTATATTAATATTGACAGTAACATTAAACAGACAAGCCTGTTGTTGCGCTTTTTTTGTTTGCTTGTATTCACCAGTCCTTGACTGAGCATGCATTTTTAAAGTGATCAAAGTACTGTAAAGACGCTTCTTTATATGCAAAAGGACATGCATTCAGTAAAAAAATTATTATTATTATCACAGTGTATGCAGGTATCTGTCACACCACGACACACAGAATTTACAGATTAGAGTTTTATTTTATGACGTATTGCAGGAATGCATTATATATGTATTGATATACTTGCGCCTAAATGTAAATACCATCAAAACCCAAAGTATGATTTTTATGCTTGGTTTCTATGGTGACTCAGGGACTGCATTTTTATGTGCATCTCTTTGCTCTATATAACAGTCTGCTATAGCCCCCTATAGCGTTTGTAAGCAAAAAGAGAAAAGACTGTGTGTGTGTGTGTGTGTGTGTGTGTGTGTGTGTGTGTGTGTGTGTGTGTGTGTGTGTGTGTGTGTGTGTGTAACCTGGTTGCAAAAGAGTCCCGAGCATCCTAGTAACTTCAGAAAAATAAATCAACTAAATAATAATAATCGACTATCATTAAAAGGTATTGTGTGCTAGTTCAATATCCAGAGTAGCAAAAGCCCCATCAAATAAATAAATAAACAAACAATTTTCTAATTGTCTATTTTTATGATCATCCGCTTTATAAACAATGCTAATTGATAGTCTAACTTTTAACGACAGGCTGGATCTTGGGCGTTCTCTAGGACGTTTGGGCGATGCACCACCAAAGGGTTAAAGAGCGGTTTTAAATCAAATTCACATTTAAATCACATTAGCTGTCACTTCTCTATGCAGTTACTCTTACCTGCCTCTGAATATGGTCCAATCAGCGTCAAGTTTTGTTCCATGGAGTACTGCACCTGCACCTTTTGTGGCCATTTCAGTCTGGTTGAAAATCTCCCAGACAGTTCTGACAGAATGTCATATCAGATGCAATGCATTCTGCAAGGGTTCCACGAGGGCTTGCACTAGCTTGTTTTCATCATACTAACAGGGGGCTATAATTCACTAGAGTAACAATCGAGCAGAGTCAACACGGTAACAGTACCTCATCTTAGCGCAACTTGATCATTTCTTTAGGGGAAAAACCTTTCAGTCATCATAGTAATCAGGATAAATTGGCAACTAAAGAATTACAGTAGAACCACCCAGATTAAATTTAAGTATAAAACCAGTAGCTACAGGATTTTTTACAGAGCTGGTATTAGCGGAAAACGTGGCTAGCAGGCTGTGAAGTACCGTACAATCGCTAATGGTTTATTTTGCTACCCCTGCATTCTGTTGTATCCTGATGGAGGCATTGGCACGAACACCACACGGACAACTAAAGGTATCGCTGACAAGCATCATCTTTTGGAGAAGGTGAAAAAGCTAGAAACTTTTAAGATAGACAGTTGCCTTCAACTTTTACCTTTTGGGCAGATCAACATTGCCACACAGTTGATTGAGCGCTACAGGCTAGCCGTCACAAGGATGGAGGTGAGCAGGAACCGCTGTGTATACAACAGAAGTGAGTAAACCTCTGCGCTAAATGAAATGTCAAAGGATTCAAACTTTTATCATGTCTCAATAATTGTATTATTTTAATGTTGAATAGTAGGACATTTTCACTTACATACAGTTCAGATTATATAGTTTATATAGAGATTATATAGAAAATTTTATTTAAGTTTTCAATCTTGTACCAGGGTTACTTTGGTCGTATTATACAGTATATGAAGGGACCAGGGAAAAGAAAATCACTCGATGCAAAGTGACAATGTCTTGTCAATGAATGGGCCACCTTGTCCCGAAAGATTTGTCAGGGGCTGCCACTGGGCTGGATAATATATTAAGTCAATCTATTTAAAAGAGAATCTATAGAGAAAGTGAAGTCAATTGATGCTTCACAATGTTTAACAATCATAGTATACAGGCAGAGGTGGAAAGAGTAATAAACTTTTGTACTCAAGTACAGTACAAGTACTGTTACTTCAATGAAATTTTACTGAAGTACAAGTAAAGTTACCATTATAAAAATCTACTCAAGGAAAAGTAAAACGTAGCTCATTCAAAATTTACTCAGAGTAAAAGTTACAGTAACTTTTTTTTTTTTTTTTTTTTTACCAGCGGGGGGAAGGATGGGGGATTCTAGTGTAGTTCAAAAAAGACAAGCGGATATAAAACTAGTTGTTTTTAATTGAACGAATAAAGCTGTTGCCTTTCTTGTGCTTGAATTCAAAGTGTTCATTTAAATATGGTGTGATGCTTTGTGCCGGATAGCCGAGAGAAAAAAGACCTTGGAGCCAATAACGTTCAGCACAAAACCTTTATCGGCCTCTTTCAGCGTCACAAAACTATAATACAAAACATAAAGTAAAGGAAAGGGTAAAAGAATAGAGCGTTTCGGGGGTGAGCAGCACACCTGAGCTCCTACTCCGTTCTCTCCTTCTCACGCACACACCTCCGCAGCGCACACACTTAAAAGGGCAACTTACATACATAATGTGGTATACAACATAGTAGTGGCTGTTACTGTTACAATGGCCAGGGGTTTGTTTCATAAGAATTTGATGGCATTTCGCTTTCAGCTGGGTGGTTTCCGGGGTGCAGTTTTTTTCCTTCCCCATTGCATTATTTTTTTAGTATTTTTCATTGTCATTCATTGATTTTTTTTACTCAGTAGTGAATATGATTTCAAATGCAGCATTACTTAAAAAAAAAAAAAAACATACTTAAGTAAAAGTAAAATTACAGATTTTAAAAACTGATTTAAAAAGTAAAAGTACACCAAAAAAAAAAACTAATCAATTACAGCAACGCGAGTAAATGTACAGTAATTCATTACTTTCCACCTCCGCATACAGGACACTAAAACCTGAGGTGCTGCCTAACCAGATACCATAAACTCATTTAGCAGTTTAGCAAACTAAGCTAGCAAAACATGCCCAATATAAGCAACTCCTCAGTAATAACATCACCTAGTTATGTATAGTAATGATGATAGTTATGATGTAGATTGTAGGCAGTCAATGGAGGTTTGTTAAGCAATTTCCCTCTGGGATTAATAAAGTTCTTTGAATCTTCAAATCTTTGAAGCTTAAAGAAATTACACATGTTAGCTAGCAAGCTACAGTAAGTCTGTAAATGTTTTATTTAGACAGACAACTCCACTGCTATGGGTAGCTATTTTGCTGAGATGAAATTGGAACTGTTCCTAGGACTTTTTATTCCTCCAAATTTCCTATAAGAACAGCTGTCTTTTGTTGGAAAGAAAAAAAAACCCAGCTAGAACTGTCAATTCCATTCAGATTTTAAAGTTTATTTTCTGATTTGTCTCATACAGCTATATTTTGTAAAGTATTAACTACTAAGAGTATGCATTGAAATGCTGCTGTATTTCAAAATGTAATGTTGTGGTTTAAAAATGTAACGTCTCATACAATCATACTTTTTTTTTTTCCTGGCAATCTTCCGCCCCACACTCCTGTGTTATAGATGGCATTAATGCACCTGCTGCCCACTCCAAAGTAAATTTTAGAGAATTTGGTACTTGAAAGTTTACCTAAATAGTTAAAAAAGAAAAACTGACTGATTGATTCAATTGATCAGCTCTACAAAAAAAGTTTTTTCTGCATTTTGCTCCTATGGCTAATGTCAGAGTGATACATCTCACTCAGGGGTCAATACAGTATACTGAACAGAACATATGCAATGTTATTTTAGGATTCTTGTGTTATGTTCTTTCATTTGTCTTATTATTATTATTATTATTATTACTATTGTTGTTGATAACATTACTACTACTACTACTACTAATAATAATAATAATCGTCGCCTTCATCATTATCATCAGCAGCAAATAAATAATAGCACTAAATAATTCATGTTTATATTATATACATGATATTCTGGATTGCTTGTAGGATGTCAAGTATGAATAAGGTGAAAATAAATCCAATCAACATGTACTTTTTCCACCAAGTCAAACCTTGCTATGCAGCTTGGATGCAACTGCAGTGAACTTTCCAACCAGTTCCCTTCATGTTCATTTTTCATTCAGGGAGCAATGCCTCGCTGCCTTCCATAAAGAATATGGTTAGAGGCAGACTTGTTCTGGCAAAGTGACTCATACTGATGTCTTGAGGAGTGAGACGTCAAATTCAGATAAGATGCCAGGAGAGGCAGCAGCCCATTGTTTCCGCAACGAGGGGCAATCATTTGATATCATCAAACTGTAATGAATCTGCGAGAGGAAAGAGCTGCAGCTGAAATTAAAAGCCTCCTCCAGCAGCATATAGCAGATCCCGATCCACACCCTACTGCCCCGGGGCTAAACTCTGATCCTAAATTGGTGACAAATGCATGGGGGATATTTGGAAAACTCAGTGCACCTCACTCTCAAACCTTAAATCGCAACCCAAACCCGTTGGGTAAAAGCAATATGAAGGGAAGCAATACTTACATCGAAGCAATGAACACATCGTAATGCAATAGGCCCAATATATCAAAGCATACAAGTTTAACATGTAAGTTTTATAGACTTTTCCTACCTCAAATTTTTATTCTAGGCAGCACAGATTACTGTGTTACAAGATGACGGAAACTTTGACACAAACAAATCATTTATATCCTTATTTAGTTTTGGCCAAAAAAGTGACACAAGACCTTTACCTTAATACTGACTACTGCCTGGATATTCTACTAATGCTGAGCCTTTTCCAATTACATCAAGCCAGCAAAATGGCTGAGGCTTCCCAGCACATATTGACCTCTCAGTAAATCTTGTTTATGCCCTGCCATGGGGTCAACAGCTGTGACAGCAGTGGTAGAAACTCACCAGTGGCAAAGACGCAGCACAGGGGAGCTGTTCATTGCTCTGAATGGGGCTAAACTGCAGTTTGAAACATTGCTATGAAGCCTGTCTACCCAGGTAGGTAATACAAAAATTGTATAGCAATAAAATAAATCCTTTCTCAAAAACCGAAGAGTCAAAACACAAAATAAAAAACCTGCACATTAATTTAGAAAGAAATAAAACTCCACTGGCTGTGCTGTCATAGTTATTCTGGTTTTTCCTCCTTATACCAATCATTTCCTACTCACTTATAGTTATAATATCATATATACTGTAGTTATTTTAATCCTACAATCTTTTGGAGTTAGTAAGACAAAAACAGCCAAGCGCTGACACTGAAGACTCCTTCCATAACACATGTGCCATATGTTTTTCTTTCATTTGAAGCATCCACCATACAATCAGCTGTTACTATAAAAAAATAAAATATTAAAGCAAGCATGCAACTGCACTATATGGCCACAAGTTTTGGAAACACCTCACCATTACACCTATGTGCTGGTTAAACATCTTAGCTCAGGTTTAGTCC
>JAAGKR010001168.1:72378-138550 GCA_011419295.1 Clarias macrocephalus
CCCCCCCCCCCCCCCCCCCCCCCCACTCTTACCTTGATAACTTCCACTCATTTTTGGAGGCTTACAATAGATTATGGGACATGGCTACAGGGAATTTCATTAAGGAACACTCATTCAGCCTGAAAACCATAATCAGTCAGGCACTGATGGCGAGCAAGGAGACGTGCACTAGGGTGCAGTGGGTGGAGGGTACCCTAAAATTTATCCCAAAGATGTTCAGTATGTTGAGATCAGGAATTTTTTGCTTGACACTTGAGATCGTCCACTCCAACCTCGGCAAACCAGGGCTTCATGGAGTCCACTTTGTGCACTGGAGTATTGTACTGCTGGCACAGATAGCTTCAATGATTGAAAATGCAATTGTGTAATTTCAACATTGTACCAGCAATCTGGGGAGATCTATATTTGTGTCCGCATACTTTTGACCAGATGGCGTATAAGCCTGCGGTTACCTTCCAGATGGCTTTTTTTATTTTAATTTTTTAGCAGAGCTGTTGTTTAAAACTAATCAACTCTTTTTGGTTCATGAGAATCACTAGTTAAACAATATACACATACGTTTCTGGTATATTATGAACATGCTTTTTTTGTTTGTTTATTTTACATTTTATTATTACCACAGACCAAACATGAATATACCAAAAAGTACTTAAAAATGATTTTATTAACTGTTTGCTTTCAGATCCCACTAGCACTCTCATGAGTGCTTTAATAAAGGCAAATTAAAATGTTCTATAGATGAAAAACACGTAACAAAAAAAAAACCCTATGAAAATTTTATGTAACAAATGTCTGGAGTAATAAAATTACATTTTTAAAATTAAATTAGACCTATATTGTTTTTATATAAAGCAATAAAGGAATTTACATCTCAAATAAGTTATAGCCATGTGTCTTCTAAATGTATAAAAAATATAGAAAGCACACTACTGCACACAAAGTGCACATATATACTGTACCGAGTGCTTTATGAACAACACCTTTACACTCGCTCATTTGTGCAGTTATCCAGTTCGCCAGTCATGTGGCAGAGTATAACACTTAAATTCGTAAAAAGATAAAAGGCACAAGTTTGTATGAAAAAAAAAAGTGACCTGGCATGGTACTGGAGTTGGTGCCAAACAGGCTGGTTTGGGTGTCAGTTCCTGAGGCAAACCCTTTCTGCTGATTTAAGGCAGGTGAGCTTTATATGTTAAGCAAATCAAGTCCTAGGCATTATCACAACGTATGGACATATTCTAGATTTAGTCCCTCTTTGCTTTTATAATAACCTCCACTATTCTGGGAAGGCTTCTGCCTGCATTTTCCAGCATGGCTTTAGGGATTTGTGCTCATTCAGCCACACGAGTCTAAGTGAAGTTAGGCACTGATGTTGGGCAAAATGGCCTAGGGCACAGTCAGTGTTTCACTTCATCCCAAAGGTGTTCAGTAGGGTTGAGGTCAGGGCTCTGTGCAAGACATGTAAATTCCTCCACACGAACCATGACAAACTGTAGTTTTATAAAACCATGATTTGTGCACTGTCATGGTGGAACAAGTTTTTGGGCTTCTTAGTTCCAGTGAAGGGAAATATTCATGCAACAGAATACAAAGACGTTCTGGACAATTTTGTGCTTCCAACTTCATGGCAAAAGTTTGAAAAGGGCCTACATATGGGAGTGATGGTCAGTTATTCAGCTTTGGACTACAAGTTAAATTTGCTCCAGTGCAATTTTATTGTACCAAAATAAAAATACAGAACCATATAATTCCATGGTCTGAAAATACCAGTATAGAGTAACTGTATATGACTCAGACTGGTAATGCAGCTTCAGTGTTGCAGGAGTAAATAGCAAGTATAAATAAGATATCCTGGTGATATTAAAGAGAGGTTGCATGGTAGCACGATTAGTAGTGTTGATGCCTCAGGGTCCGAGTTTCAATCCTGAACTTGGATTACTGTTTTCGCATGTCGTCAGTGTGTCCACATGAATGTTCAGCAGGTTCTCTGGTTTTATCCTACCTTCCAAAAACATATTGGTGGGTTGACATCTTGGCAGTAAGAAACAGCATCACCATGTTAAGTATATACAGTAATATAAACCTTAACCTTCAGAAAGTAAAAGTTCTGCCACATGCTTGTTAAATCAGTTTTCTAATTAGCAGTATTCTTTAGGCTTAAACTAATGAGTGAAATCACCTGGTTTGTGCACAAGGAGACGTAATGGAATATGGAATATGATCAAATACTTTTGGCCACCACTGTACAAACTGTAGACACAATGTATCATCTGCCCTCTATCATGTCCGGTAACAGAGAGAATCCACCTTACAGTAGATCCACTTTTGCCTTATAATTATTTGCTCAGCAGTGGTCCAAAACTGGTCCATGATAAGTAATTCTGGTAAAAGGGATGCTCAAACTGTGCAGCTACAAATGGGCCAATGGATACTTGGATTCCAAAAAGGTTAAATTACTGTATTTAGGTTATTTACCGTATGTATAAAAAAACTGCCAAGGTACAGGTGGAACAAATACGTTGGCCTCTTAATGTATATTGAGATGAATTCTCATGACCTTTTCATTATTCCACACTCACGGTGGTGTCCAGAAGTATTATATATTCCATGTATTACAGTTTCCCCAGTGCACAAAAGGTGATTTCATTAATTAGTTCCAGCCTATCTGTCTGAAGAGTTGTGCTAATTAAAAAGCTGGTTTATTTAATGGATGGAGCAAACACGTGGCAGGCGTTTTACTTTCCTTACAAAAGTGTGTAAGCGCATTTTCTTGGCTTAAACATTCTCCAAAAACCTTTTAAACGGATTCAAACCATTCAGGAAGTAAAAGAAGAATTTTTGCTTTACTGATCATTGATTATGTCACGGCAGGTGACTATGTGTCCTGCTTTGCTCAAAATGTGGAAGTAAAAAGCTCGTAAAAATAAGGTTTTGTAGCAGTTTTCAAATAAAATGTTTTGTTATATGCAACCTGGCGGCACAGTGGTGTAGTGATTAGCACTTGCACCTCCAGGGTCCGGGCTCGAGTCCCGTCTCTGTGTGCATGGAGTTTGCATGTCCTCCTCGTGCTTGGTGGACACAGTTCCTCCCACAGTCCAAAGACATGTAGCTTGGGTTAATTGGCATTCCCAAATTGGCCGTAGTGTGTGAATGAGTGTGTGTGTGTGTGTGTGTGTGCCCTGCGATGGACTGGCACACTGTCCAGGGTGTACCCCACCTTGTGCCCTAGGTCTCCTGGGATAGGCTCCAGGCCCCCCTGAATACAGGATTAAGCGGTGTAGATGATGAGTGAGTTATAGGCAACCTTGTGTCAGAGGTCCACATGGCAATTGGCATTTTCTCTTTAGAAACATCTGTACCATAGTTTTTTTTTTGTTTCTTAAAAAACATATTTAAAAAAATTATGTGTGTGTCCAGCATAGATGTTTTCCTAATGTCCATATGGGTTTCCTCCAGGTTCTCCAGTTTCTCATTCACCTTCCAATAACATACCGGTAGCAGCAGTTGAACCTAGGTGAACCTAGCTGTGCCTGTTTGTATGCCTGGTGCCTTGTAATAAACTAGAACTCCATCCAGACTGGCACCCATGGGATCCACCGTGACCCTTAACAGGGTAAAGCAGATAGTGAAGATGAATCAGTGTTTAAAAGTCACAAAAATGTCTTTCTACTTATTTATAGGTGGGATGATATTCAAACCGACAAAAAGTTGCCTCCAATCACAAGCTGTCTCCAATGCATGCTTTAAGTTCATCCAAATCTGCCCAAATGCTTTCAGTTCAGTGTTCCCATTCGTAAATATCTGTCTGTGCTCCAGAGGAGTATTTACCATGTTTCTCACAAATTTGACGCAAACCAGCAGCTACTGTCTACGACAGCGGGTGCTCTTGTGTATTGTCATCATTGTTATGAAGCCTTCATGGCCTTTGTGATATAAACCAGATCCCTGCTGTGTTATTTTTAAACAATATAAATAAACGTGGGTTTTAGTGACACAGCAATATTTGCGTCGGGGACAGAGTGGAAGCATATTAACTCCCTGACCTTGTCTTATGACTGAATGATGTGTGTGTGTGTGTGTGTGGTGTGTTTGCGATAGTAGGAAAGGTCCCTGATCAGGCAGGTTTAATATGAGGCCATGGCGAGGGTAAATACCTAGCAGGTTGAGCAAGTTAGTGGATAAATAAAGTGTGGGACAAAAATGTGGGACAGGAAGCATGCTGCTGTTTTTCTCAGTTGATGCAAGGTCAAGCATATGCAGGCACTTCTGAATTCTAAACAGGCCCTCTTTCGGGCAAAAAAAAAAAAAAAAGAAGAAGAAGAAGAAAAAAAAGGAGGCAACGACATTGAAATCACATGAAGTGTCCTTGCAGTCCGGAGCTGTAACGTCTTTGCACAGTGTAGCCGCTAATCTGTATTCCTAAACACCCCAGCTTTGATCTACCAGAGTTATGAAGCTGGGAGCTTTATATCTTTTCTGATGTGTGAAAAGAAAGAATCGCTTACTATGTTTTGACAAGAAAGTGGAGAAATTGCCCAGTCAGCAACTTTATGAAACGCGGAGAAAAGCTTGGTTGGATTTGTTCAGCCCCTTTTTCTCTGAGCACCCCTCGTGTAGCACACTAGGCTTAAAGCCGGTGAAAAACCCAAATGGCACACATACAGTATAATAACCTGAGTACATGAGATCTAAATGGATTTTGCCTTGAGAACGATGCCTTTTAGTGAAAGATCCTTTGCTCTGTTTGGAAATCTGATAAAGATCTAACATCCTCCATTTGTTATAATGAGGTAAGGAGCCAGGAAGAACAAGTGCAGCATGTTTCTCAATTAGATTTCCAAACTTTATATTGATGTAACTGGTTACTAAAAAGGAAAAATGCGCAGCTGCTAAAATGCATAAGAGCCTCGGCCCTTTCCTGTTGTTTAATTCCGAGGTAAACTTGGGCCTGTAATGGAAGGGTATCTTATAAAATTTGCCCATAATCGGGAAGAGGTACACATGGATTGTCAAAGGCTTGATCTTGGCTCATCCTGTCCATCTCTCTAGAGGACAGCAAGATCTTATTACTGCATTTTATGGACTCTCTACCTTCACTTACAGACCAATTAGGCTTTAGCCACCAGCCTACCTTACATCATGTCCAGGCGATGCAGAGAAGAGTGGGGCTGTCTTTCTCTTCAAAGAATCTTTTTTACCTCCGTAAATGCTGGGCATTGATCTTAATGATAGTGGTAGATCTCAGTCTTCCAGTGCAACAAGCAGTCTGCCATGTAATGAGCCCATTAAGTAGCACAAAGCCGTGAATCATTTGGCAGTGAGAGATGGCAACAACAGAGCTGCCTGACAAAGCACAGACATTATTATACGGGACGCAAGAGGAAAAGGAGACAGCCGCGGGTGAAAGTACGACTATGAAAATTGTTCCCCTGTTACGAGGAGTTCGGTCGGCCGTTGCCATAGATACCCCAAGACCCTTTTTTTCTGTTTGGAGAATGCTGCTGGTGCGACGCGTTGTCCCAACCCCTCCGCCCCCGCCACTCCACCCCCCCCCCCACTCCACCCCCCCAATGACAGGTCAAATCAGGAGAAAATCAATGAAGTAAAGGAAAAGAATCAGATTTAGAAGAGGGATACTAATAAAAGAGAGGGAACCTGCAAAGAAGGGGCATACTAAATTTTTACTCTTGTGTTACCTCTGATTTGGTTTCCATCAAAAACAAAAACAAAAAGATGGAAAAGAAAAACTACACATACATGTATTTCCTCCACTGGCTATTATTATACTAGTATATAATACATATTGCTTCCGTTTTTTTCTTTTCTTCCTTTGCAGCCTATGCATAAATATAAGCAGTACCCCTAGGTCTACCCTCTGATTAAATCAGGAACTCAAGGAGGAAGAACTGAATGCATTCAACTCTAAAGGTAATTAATATAAACTCACTCCCAGACGGCCTTCATTAAAGACCCGGTATGTGTGTTGATTATACGTTTAAATGCAACATGGTACTGTACAATACACTGCAGCACGCACAACCCTGGTGGAAGCCAGAAAATTAAAGAATGATACAAAATGCAAAAAAATGTCAACTAAAGTGGCGTGAATTGCCTAGCAATGCCAGAGAAGGTAAATGACTAGCAGAGGTACAGTAGGTGTTGTGTTGTATACTTGAAAAGAATTCATTTTTAGAAAGTAACTTCGAGATATCCATTCAGTGCAGTAATTCACCAACACTTAAACACACCCACCAACACTGGCAATAAACTGATTAGTTGAATCAGCTGTATTTGAGCAGAAAAATCAGCAAGCCGTACTGGACTCTGGCCCTCTAGCACTGGATTTGAACAGCCCTGATCTAATGAATACTTGCATAACTCCATTATAAGAAGCTCAAATTGATAACGTAGTCTTTCTTATCCCGAAAGACTAACAGCTTCTTACGAGAAGCTTCTGACATATGCCTTAGGGAGGTTTAAACCATTGATATATATCGATTACTGATCTTGACGCGTCTTTGATCAATTGATGGTTTAAAATGACGTTTAAATAAGTCATTTGCTTTCACATTAACGTCTATTATACTACAGTTTAAAGATGCCTGATGTAAAAGCTTTGGGGAACCACAGGAGGGAGGTGTAACAGATCCTGTCGATATAATTGATCTCCATCACTCCTCTGCACATAACACAGCTTCATCTAGTGGGCCTCCACTTAGTTAAGCTAAACCTTTATTTGACCACATTTGTCACAGCCTGGCGGAGCTGGGGCTTGAATCGTTGACCTTCCGATTAGTAACCCAGATCCTTAACCCACTGAGCTACCACTGCCCCCTCTAGCAGGCATCTAAACTAGCTTCTTGTTAGCACATCTTGTAGTTTTTGACTACCAGGGGCAGCAATATGGCAACCAATTGAGCAGTTAACATGCTACCGTACATTGGCACAATGTCCACGAGGGTGAGCAAAATCGATGGAGCATCAGCTTCCATCTGTCAAATAGCAATATCTTTTTTAAAGGAAGGGACTGTGAATGAAGACATTATGAAGATTATCATTCGCTGAACGGCTCATTTCTTCTCCAGCTGCCCCTACGGACAAGCTGCCGCTGATTGTGGTACATCCAGGGATGTTTGGAGTAGCAGGTCCATTGCCATGTTTTTTTGGGGGAGAGGATCCGAGATCCCATCTGGACATGGCGAGAACATGCAAAATTTCACGCACCCAATAACTGGATTGAGAAGGTACCGAAAACAAAACATCATGGCACCCTGGCTCACTGTAATCAGCCTTTATTATGCCACAGTAAATTATTAGTGATCTACTTTGCATGGTGCTCCATTTTGCCAATTTTATGACTTATTAGACAGGCGCCTGTATAACACTTAGAATTCACTTTAAAAGCGAGCCAAGAGCTGGGGAAAACATTTTAAACAATGAAGTGACTGTTAGCACGCTTCAGCTTTGTTGAGGTCTCACTTCACTTCCTTTTCATTTCACTAGGTTTCATTAGAACCTTTTTGAAAATGGTGGCATTATTCATACAAGACCATTTTGCTGCCTGCGGAGAACCAATCCCTTCATCCACAGAGTGAAAGATTTAAATATATACCGAAGCGTGAAAGAAAAAAACGGAACATAATGAGACAAACTGCCATGGAGTTTTCAGGTAATGAATGTACTTGAGTGATGAAGTAAATCTATTGTTGTTCCTACACACTATATGCTTTTAAATCTATGCAGCCTGATGTCCAGAGAAGCCATGAATCATGCTACAGTTTCACGGAAAAGTCACAGTTCTAATACTGACGTCTGAATACAACATTTGTCGTGCATGTGGTGTGAAAGGATTTGTTCAGTGTCCTGGTAGCTGCCATGTGTGAGGGGGAGTGAAAATTCTGATAGGACACTGCAGCTATTTCTTGCTGCAAAGCCACAGGAAATCAACAGGGAATGGAAAGGGACTGTAGGGAAAAGGACTAGGGTCTGATCAACTAGGGGTTCATAAACTAGAAATGGACTTATATGTGGGGTGTCTACCTTTTTTTTCAGTTATTTAAAAATAGGTATTTTTAAATATTGGTAATACTTGAGAAACAGAACATCTGTGCTACTATTTTAAAATGTTCCTGAGACTCCAGTGCTAGGAGTGTACAAAATGTGTGCATTCCACCGTTCTCAGACGTCAACAAAGACGTAACAAAATATTTTTGGAAGATGAATAAAAAAAAACATGATTGTAAATACCATGTAGGGTTTTGGTTCAGTGTAAAATTAGGGTAGCCGAACGCACAGCGAAGATGATGATCCCCTTTGTAAGTTTATATGTGCATGATATTGATTTTGATGGCAATGGTGGGTTAATGATTAGCCTAGGTCCTGTGTGCATGGAGTTTGCTTGGTGGGTTTCCTTCGGGTTCTCCGGTTTCCTCCCGCAGTCCAAAGACATGTAGACTAGGCTAATTGGCGTTTTAAGGCTAATTGCCTTTAGTGTGTGAATGTTGACCGGAGGTCCTACTACGGTCATGCAAATGGGAATAAATACAATGGTCACCACTGGTCTCCATGGTCCCTGGATGGATTACAGAGGTTCCTAGATGGATGACTATTGATTTTAGCCAGCGTCTACTATATATTGTTGTTCAACATACAGTACTGTGCAAATGTCTTGAACTACCTTTCATTTCCTTATATGAAATTCAATTAAATGATGTAGATATTAAAAACTTGAACTAGTTTATTGTGATATAATTTATAAATGGGTTGTTTATGTAACAACCTTCAGCAACCTCATTTCCCCTTTTGTCTGTTCCAACCCCTCAGCATTCAGCATTCACTGTATACTAATCACAGGCCTGATCATCTATCATCATCTGCACCTGTTTCTCACTGGTTCATGCCTTAAATTACATTTTGCTTGTATAATTCATAGGCCAGTGTATGGCATAAAAAAATATATATATACATCTTCCTAAAGAAAGATGTTTTTTATATATATATATATATATATATAAACATCTTCCTTCAGGACACCTGAAGAACTATTCAAATTCATCTTCCATCCGAAGATGGCTAAGGCAGGGTGATGTCTCAATACTCTTGCACAATACTGTTTGTTATTAACATATGAGTTAATGTTCAGTTGTTAAAAGTCATAAATTGTAAAGCTAGACTAGAAATGTAGGACAGTTGAAGCGTGGGGAAGCGAAACATCCCTAATCTCGAATATCCCCAAAGTTTGGAAATTCCTGACCTTAATTAAAAGCTCACGTCCTTTCATATTTCAAGTGCAGTTTTGCATTTCTTAATTTGATTACTTAGTCTAGTCATTCTGATCTATGAAATTATATCTGTTCCACTGATAATACTTCAGGATATAATGTCAATAAATAAAGTTATGGTGATTAGTGAAGTGAAGTTATAGTAAAATATAAAGATAGTGATTTATTTATTCATTTATTTCATTTTATTGTTTTAGCCAAAATCTGAGTTGCCACTTTTTTATATTATTATTATTGCTTTTGCAGAAATCTGATCAGGCCATTTGCCTGTGAGGGAGGCTTCAGTAATTTTTTTGCATTTGGGCAGAACTCCAGTCCCAGAGCAAAACACAACAATAAAATCAAATAATCCAAATTGCTGTAAAATGAGATGAAGTATTTGGTTTGCTAATAAATAATCCTTTATGAGTATGAAAGGCTTATTAAGCTTGTCCATAAGGTAACTAGACCAACATTTAACAAGCCAAATACAGTTTCGCCAAAATTGAAGTGCACATTAAATACAATTTTTTTTGTCCATAATCCACAATCCCCCTGACATGATGCCTGCAATTTGTTAGCAAAAATCTATTCAATTGAATTTAGTTGATTTGCTATAAAAAGCAAGAACTTGGAGGCAGTGAGGTCTTTTTAGACCAATGGTGTAAAATACCTCAACACTGTTTTTAAGTCTTGTGTCTGCTGCTTCACCTTTATGAAAAATGTTCATTGGGTGCGTCTGGGGCAGTGTGATCCGTGCCCCAGTGGTCCTCTACCAGCTCATGTTACAGTTCACAATAATAAACAATTATGAAGCAGTGGAGCTAAAGGATCAGTATATCACTGATCACGCAGAAGAGGCTTTTTATAGTAATAGCTTATAAAATGTATCATACGTTGAGTGCTTCTCTCATGCTGCCAGTAAAAGAGCCACTCCTAACCACTGTGGTAAGCATTTCCGAACACACAACTTGAGGAAATGCCCTGGATATGTTATCTGTTGAGATTGGGTGGATTGGGAGATTGGATGAGGAATCTCCTCTCCTACTACTTATTTAGGCAGACTCAATGGTTGATGCGTTGTGTGCTCGGAGATGCTTTTCTGATCAACACGGCTGTAAAAAGTGGGTATATGAGTTGTCTGTAGTAGACTTCTTGTCAACTTGAGCCATTCTGGATATTCTCCACTGACCTCTAACATCAACAAGGCATTTTTCCTGCAGAACTGATTTTCACTTTTTGTTTTTTAGTTGATTCATTCTGTGTAAACTCCAGAGACTGTTCTGTGTCCCAGCAGATCAGCAGTTTCTGAAACACTCAAGCCAGCCCATCTGGCTCCCCCAACCATGCCAAGCTCAGAGTCACTGAGATGACATTTTTCCACATTCTGGTGCTTGATGTGAACATTTACTGACCATGTACATAACTCTTGACCTGTACCTGCATACATTTTAGGCATTGCACTGCTGCCACGTGATTGGCTCGTGATTTGCGGTGGTCCTGTACATGTGTTCCTATTAAAGTGGCTATTGAGTGCATTTTATATCATTCTGAATTTATTTAGGTTAATTTTTATTTGCTTGTTTGTTTCAAATGTCAAATTATTCAGGGTGAAGTTCCTTAATCTACTTTTGAACTTTTATTTTAGGGGAAGAAAGTCTGCTACTGTATGACAGCAATGGCGTTATCCGTATACATACAGTATATAAGCATGGATGCTAGGTCGCATACATTTTACTGCACTGAGAGCACATGTGAAACTCATTCTGAATACATTTGCTTGCATTAATTGCACTCACATTTGATCGATGGGCCCATGCTTAATAAACATAGTGTATCTCAGTGAAATACACTTACCGGCCACTTCATTAGATACACCTGTTCGACTGCTCTCTAAGACAAATCTAATTACCCAATTACACTGCAGTAACTCAATGCATTTATTCACGTAGACATGGTCAAGACCATCTGCTGAAGTTCAAACGGAGCGTCAGAATAAGGACGTGAGGTGATTTAAAGGATGGTTGGTGGTGCCAATAGGGCTGGGTCTGAATATTTCTGAAACTGCAGATGTACTGAGAATTTCATACAAAACCATCTCTATGGTTTACGGGGAAAAAGTATCGTTTACTCGGCCTAAAAAGTAGAAAATATCCAGTGAGGTATGCAGATGAGCATCTCTGAATTCACAGCACGTTGACCCTTGAAGCAGATGGGCTACAGCAGGAGAAGACCACACTGGGTGCCACTCCTGTCAGCTAAGAACACGAAACTAAGGCTACAATTTGCATGAGCTCACCAAAATTAGACAATAGAAGATCGGAAAAATGCTGCCTGGTCTGATGAGTGGTCTCGATTTCTGCTGTGACATTCAGATGGATGGGTGAGAATTTGGCATAAAACAACATGAAAGCATGAACCCATTCTGTCGTTTCAGGCTCATGGAGGTGGAGGTGATTTAATGGTGTGGGTGACATTTTCTTGTCACACTTTGGGCCCCCTAGTATCAGCTGAGGGTCATTTAAATGAGTCTCAGCCTACCTGAGTACTGTTGTGGACCATGTCCATCTAATTATGACCTCAGGATAACACCCCATGTCGCAAAGCTAAAATCGTCTTGAACTGGTTTTGGGCATGACATGACATAATGTTCGCTGGGCCTCTACAGTCACCAGATCTCAACGGGAACATGAGATTCATGGACGTTCAGCTGAAAAATCTGTAGCACCTCCTTGATTCTATGATCTCACTAAAATCTGTAAGGAATGTTTCCAGCACCTTGTTGAATCCATGACCTGAAGAATTAAGGCCGTTCTGAAAGCAAAAGAGGGTCCAACCCACTATTAGCAGGGTGTACCTAATGGAGTGGCCAGTGAGTGTATAAGCAGCAGAAGCACAGGTGTCAGTGATGCAGTAAAAATGGAAAATATCTAAAAGGTAAAGTCTTGACTTAAAATCTATTAAATAAATAACCAAATAAAACACCCAAATTATATACACCATGCTGTGCAACAGAATGATGACCACAGTAAATTGCAATTACCCTAAAGTCATTTGACTGCAATAGGAGGGCCAGAAAGCTACAAAGACACGGAACAAATCGAAGCTATTCAGAAACCACAGTTACCCACAATAAATCATACATTCCTTTTTAATTCTCTTTACTGCTCAGCAGCTGAAAAGCATCCACAGAGGAACTATAATTAAAAACGTAGTTATATTTTTGACAACCAAGACACTTCTCATTAAGCATAGGAAATTTTCCTATTATTAATTTAACTCTTTGTTTGTGGCTTTGATTTCCATGTAAGAAAGAATTTGGACTGATTCTGGGATATGCTTCCATTTAAACAACCAAAGGTGTTTGCTTTCTTAAAATGCCTTGATGAAAAGCATGCTTCAAGCTGTTTGATCAAAAATGCCTATCGCCTTTCAACCTTCTGACATTTATTTCATTTTCTGCCATTTTTTTAAAAGATAAAAAAAAAAATTATTCAAATCCACCTCGATCCTTAAAAGATTTTAGATGCAGTTCTTTTCTTTTGACTCCCAGTGACTTGCTCTGCGTCACACACTTCACAGCGCTGTGAGACATTTTTCTATGTCAGCCAGTAGGACCTGAAGAAAAACACACCCTTATTAAATAACCCTTCTCTACTAAATAATGCATATCTCTGTTAAAAGGATTAGAATTTAAATGTCTGAGAGCAGGATGTATCTTAGCATTTTTTTTAATGCAGTATTAGCCAGATGGACGTAGCTCTCACGAAGGGATGCAGCCACACCATTGCGAAGTGATAAGTGGTATCTCTTTATCTCAGTGCAGACCTGGGGATATGTACTGTTCCCGATCTACCTAATCTACACTGGTCGAAAAAAGTCTCTGCTTTAGAAGGGTCAAATTACTGGCATACATTGGGTGAAGAAAATGATTATGGAGATTTTAAATTACTGCATTTGCGTTGAACAGTATCGAAACCTTACAGAATGGTGCTGAAACGTCAACTTAGCAGAAGAAATGTGGTCAAGAACACTTGGTCAAGTGGCATCATAAACAAGGTAATAGTAGAAATCACAGATACTTTATGTTTAATTGTGAAATTAAGACCACTATCACATGGGAACTAAACGGCTGTGAGCCCATAAGAAAAGCATTTGTTAGTGAGGACTTTGGAGCAATGGATTGGATTTTGGAGCAACTGAAAAAAGGCACGTGGTCTGATGAGTCCAAATTGGCCCTATTCCAGAACGATGGGTGCATCAAGCTAAGAAGGGAAATGAGTGAAACGATGCACCATTCATGTATAGTGCTCACTGTACAATCCTCAGGAGTAGGTTGCATCTGGTTGCAAGAAGGTTGAGGTCCTCCCCAAATCATATTTTCCTTTACGGAAAAGAAAAAGCTGCTGGTATGAAGTCAATGGTCACTTCAGCTCACCGTTGGTTACAATGATGCACAAACAGATAGATAGATAGATAGATAGATAGATAGATAGATAGATAGATAGATAGATAGTAGTTATAAATAATAACATCAAATTTTTCTATTATGGCGCTTTATGTAAATCACAAATGTAATGCACATTGTTTCCGAATTAGACTGAAAATCTGATCATTGCTCATTAATATTTTGCATTTTAATATAAGCACAAGCTTGCAAAAGGCAGCCAACATCAGGACTACAGACTATATTCATACATGTAGTTGGCACTTAAGTCCACATTTTACATCGATATTTACATGAGAAATCTGGTAACGTTTTGAGCCAGGATACTGATGTACCCAAGTTGATTTTCTGTGTGCACTATTAAAATGACCCCCTGAGGTTTCCAGGTTTCCCCTGATTTTAAATAGCATCCGCACCACTGCCTTTAAACACAAGCACTTGCTTTTCAGCTTGCAAACATTTAGTTAATTTGATTTACTCTTCTATAACTAAAACATGCTGACAGCTTGAAGGAGAAGCTGATCAAGCATGCATCTTCCTCATTTGATCCTTGAAATAAGCAATGCCTCCTTTTAAGATGCAGCAAGATCAAGAACCACTTTTATCCACTTGAATAGGATGATTCTATTAACAACGTCATTTTATGCATTTAATATTGACCTAAAATAGCATTATAGGATTTTGATTGAACTCAAAACATTAATTTAAGTATGACATCCAACCATCAGGCAATGGCACTGGACTTAATATTGCACCTTGGAGGAGACTTTAACATGCAAACGACTAAATGAATTAAAATATGACCAAGGTCAGAAACTGAGACATGCCTCCATTGTGGGGGAAACATAAGCTCTATGCAGATATTGTGCTGGGTATTTAAATGTAAAAATGCCAACTGCCTCTGAGGCCTAAATACTGTTATGACTATTTCTACGAGGGACGTTCAAATCAAACCGCGCATTATTGTGCAGATAGAACATAGTTATAAGAGTAAAAACTGCCTTTATATCTCTATCTAATTCCCTGCTACACTAAGGCACTTATCCCAACGTCTGAATAGCGTTCGGATACCATCAAGGTAGAAAGCTTCCTCAGTATGCTGGAGTCATGATCAGACTGCCTGTTCACATCTGAAACACTAGCCTCCCAGGAACTCCTGTAATGGCCCAAATATGTGAAAATCGCCTGGTGACTTTAGATGTGGCAATAACTCAGAGTTGAGTTCCTGTAATGTGCAAATGGTGTTCATTATGACTGTGTGAACGGTTTCCACAGACAGATCCGTCTCTTTTACAAGTTGGCGTATCTGTAGCGGTCATTGACCCACCTCGGGCCAAGATTATCTTTTACCGTTCAAATGTTTTACTGCGGCTTAGAATCTCATCACTCTACTGTGTGTGAAATCTTCTATAAATCATTTTTATGCCTCCATATGTCCCAGTTTGACTTGACCGCCCCTCATAGACATGATAATACAACACTACACCACAGGATGTGAACATTTACATCTCTGTTTTTGCTTGCATCATACATCAGATGTGGTTAACTGTTAGGATGTTGATGTTAAGACATGCTCTTAAAATTTCCCTTATATTGCTTTTAACAAGTTTTGCTATATATTTATTCATTTGTTGGTGATAGTCAGTGCTGCCTAGGTAAAAGAGGGTCAAAAGTACACTATGATAATTATAATTAGAGTGTTGAAAAGTGTGGAGGACGATGCTGTCTCGCAACACTGATGGCCTGAAATCACACATTACACTATAGGTTGGTTGAAAGTAGCAGATCAATTTAAAAATGTCATGCAAACAAGGTCATTGTGGTATAAATTGTACATACTGTGCCAACATACAGTACATGTGCTGGCTGCAGAGGCAACAAATTGAAATCCTTTGCCTTAATTTTACTAATTCCAGAGTATTTTCCTCTTGCCTCCTTCCATTTGTCAATAGGATTGAAAAACTATTTTACAAAAAAAAAAAAAAAAAAAAATAGTATTGATATTGCAAATTCAAGTCTTTTCATTTGAAAGGAACAAGCAAACAGCAATTGCTCTATTGAGACTTGGTTCATAGCAGCAAAATATATATCTGCCAATACTTTGTTTTCAGTCCAGCTGAGCTTAGATCCAATTATGCGCCGGCAACAAAAGAAGCTTAGAGAGACTATTCACTGCTCCTTACTTTTATCTTTGCATTTCCCCCCCTTTTATACCTCTATCTTCTTCCATATCATGAACCACAAACAAAAGGCACCAGAACTAGGTCAGATTGCTCACCCAATTTTAAGCACCGAAATACTAAAGGAAAATATTACTGATGCTGTCTACGCTGTTGCAGAATGATGACCAAAGCGTACTGTAAGCTGCATTTAAATCGGGTTGTGTTCACTGTTTTTATGAGAAGAAGCTATATCAAGGCAAAGGTCATATAAAATAACTAGCAATGACACATCTGATAACACCCCACCAAACCACGGAAAGTATGTGGAGACCTACTATGTATATACATACATGCACTGGAGTAATGTTTTGCCCACCCACCAGCCACCTCGTCCCACGTCCTGCGACAACTACTAACCAGGGAGGATCGAGGATAGAATGTGTTTTCTTCAAGAGATATAAAACTAGCCAACAGCAACAAAACAAATAAATCTTTTTTCGTGTTGTATCACACACTCAGATGAAAGCATTATCAGGCCAGTGTCGCTGTGATTGGCACGGGACAGAAAATGTGCCAACTTTCCACCCAGAGAACACAACCAGTTTGACTGGTTTGATTTCAAAGAAAAGGGCAGCTGTGGCATTATCAGGATTCAAACTCAATCCTCAACTCAATTAGTGAATGTTTTTCAATCGTTCCCCACTAGAACCCCATGGTACCAATTTCGACTACAATCACTACCCCATGGACTCTTAACACACCCAAATGTGTAGCAACAATAAAAGCCTACTTGCCTGTCATATTGTCTTTTTCATGGACTTCATTTTAACCAGCCATGCTGTTCCTACACGGATCAGACCAGAGAGGGTGAATGAAAATGAAAATGTTGATGATACTCCATGAAACTGTTTTAATTTCTCAGTGAGCTACCCTCAGCTAAACCTAAGCATTTACATGAATGCATGTGACTGGCCACAACAAGAGGATCTATTACAAAATTAAAACACTGGTTTAAAGTCATTTAAATAGAGCTTTTTTTTCTTCTTCTTTTTTAAACAAATTCATCTTCTTTACTACATGTCTTAATCTAAGTACTTAGCTGGGTCTGCATCCAAACCATGGTCCACCAGTTAAAGAATTTGCTTGCTCATCCCATAAATGCAATGAGCATTTGTAAAGTGAAATGGCATTTCATATAAAAATGAAATTTTTATGTGATAAAAAATATTTATGAAAAATTTAAATGTAATTTAATGCATTATTAATTTCATTCCTTCATTAAGAAATTAGAATAAAAATTCTAAGCTTTGGGAATTGGGCTACAATTGCTGGAATAACTAGTTACTAAAATGTTTTGTAAATAATTTTATAAAGACTTAAATATAACTTAAATATTTTTTCTGCATTTTGGACCAAATACTTTGACTAAAGCTAAATCACTGAGAATTGCTTTGTTTCCTAATAAAACCAACCACAGGCACTGGCTCTAAATGGCTGTGGGTTAATCACTGGGCAGGATGGAAAACAGGTTTTTCCTTTATATAATGGAAAGACATCTTATTGGGTTAATAGTTACTAAGGTCAATTCTGCTATACTGCAGTGTGCCGTGCAATGTTTGGTGAAATTAATATACTGAGGCGACCTCTATCTCAGAGAACTCCCCTTTCTGTGTCTCTCAACATTACTGCTTGATCGCTGTCTGACTGTTTTACCATCAGCAAAGACAAAATCGATAGTGACTTCTGGCCATGGATCCAACTTCACACCCCCAATCTTGTGCTCTGCTGCCATTTGCAATTGTTGTGCAGGGCTCATAATGGTCGACGGAGTGACTGTAGCTGCACTTGTTGGAAAAAGCAAAAGTCGAAATGACTCAAACTGTTCAGGCATGAGGCACAATAACACACTGCTGATATGGTGAGGCATCAATTACTGTCAGAGTGGGAATGAATGACAACATCAGTGCTATTTATGCACCCCAGCAGCCTTTTAAGCCACTACTTCAGCATGACAAGACATTAATTCATCAACCACAGCAATGACACTGGTTAGAAAGAGAGCAACCCCTCTATTTTCCTTTTACTCAACGCAACCCCTCATTCTCTCTGTGTGTGGCCAGAGAAGTCCATATTCTGGAGCATGCATTTTTAACAGGAGCTTTGTGGCGTGGGATGCATGATTTATTCATGCCGTTTGCTCGCCAGTTCTACTTGATGTCTGAGTGCTGTGGCTCCATTAGTGACAAGGAGGCCTGGACTGCTCAGAAGGGAGCAAAGTGGCAGGACATCACATCAAAGCCAGCACCATTCCTGCAACTTGGGTGGGAGCGTAACATAAATCCTCCGACCCGACAGAACAGGAATCAGTTCCAGTCACTGCTAGGAAAGGGTCAAAGAAATATATGCCAAGCCTCTTCCCAACACACTCCTACTTGGTTTATACCACAACTTAAATAAGAAGAAGAAAAGCACCTGGTGCCCAAATGATGGGGTCTGTAGGCAACCCCAGACATGTCCAGCTCATATCCTTTGGGTATACTTCCTCCCTGCATGTTTCTTCATGAAACACAATCAGCATTGAGACTTAGGAATTCTTTTCGGCTTCCTTCTGAAGAAACCCAGCATCCACCTCTAACCTCTTGAGATTCACTTCAAATAAATCTCAAGGTGCCAATGAGCAGTGAACCAGATCCTGCCTCTGCCTGCCTTTTTCATTCTGCTCCTCCCTGTGAACACCTCCACATTTGATTAGAATCCCTGCTCCTGAAGCAACACATTATCCATTTCCAGGTCAGACAGGTGGCACTTCCACAACAACTGCTAATAAAGTTCTACTTTTTAAGTTGGTCGCCCATTTTGAGACTGAATATGGCATGGTACGTTCGCTTTATTTGTACCATCCACTGCCTACCTGCAGTCTAGATGAACTCGGCTCAGACGGAGCTCGGTCCTTGATTGGGGATTATTGATCAATGGCAGTGTCAACACTCTTGTTTAAATGAGATTGGAAGCTTTTTTTTTCGGTCAGCAATTTGTTGTCCATAGTGCCGACAATTGAAAAAGTATTACCAGCTATTAATGCGTTGGGATTGAGTCATGCTCTCATTACTCAGTTATAATCCTCAAAGTGCACTCTGAGACCCACCTCAGGCCCACACAGCCTGCATTACTGGTCTTCTGCCTCCTTTAACAAAATCCTTGTTGGCAACAAAGTAAAGTGCTTTAAATGGTTAAGTTATTTACGCTTTTAGACAAGTTTGCAAAACTACAAACTCATATGAATTTTTTTTTGCACTTTCTCTGTCTAACATTTTAAATGTTAACATTCCTAGTTAAAAAAAATAGTCCATTGAACATTTTGGAATAGTTGTAAGATGAATGTACTGTTGTAACTCAAAAAAATTACCACATAACTACACATCATCTGTCTACCTTTTATACAAATAATCTGTTTAACTGTACCAAGAAATGTGGTCAAAGCACAAGCTATTCTAGGGGAAGGACATTACTTAAAGCTAACATTTATAAAGGCATAACGCATAACAAGGAAAACCCATTAATTTCATTCAAGGGTAGAAAGTAGTACTTAATATGTTCTTAAATGTAAGCATCACATTTTTTACTGAATTTAAGTATAAAAAGTATTTATTTTAAATGATTAAAAAGTTATTACATTTTGAATAAATAGGCACATTGAAGTAAAAAAAAAAAACTAAAACTAAAACATGTAAAAACTGTAACTATTTTAATGAGCTAATTTACAAAATGTAACCAGTTAAACACCATATTCTTTATGAATCAAGTCAAGAAACTCCAACAAAGAATCAAAATCACATTGAAAAATGGAAGGAATAAATTCCTTCTATTTTAGAGAACAAGTATTTAATTTTCAAATGGTTTAATGAAGTACAAATCTTTAAAAATGGAAGAAATGAACTTATTTTGGAGAGTAAATATTTATTGTAATAATGCTCTAGTAAAGTACAAATCTTCCAAAATTGGAAGGAATCGACTTATTTTAGAGAACAAATATTTACATTTAATAATGCTTTAGTTGAGTACAAATCTTCCAAAATAGTCCTTTAAGCTACAATTTGCAAGTTTTAAAAATCAAGCTTGAGACAAAAATCAATCGACTCTACTCCACCCAGCCCTTCTTCCCTTTGCTCTGCTAAGCTCTGCCCTAGCTCGCGAACCCTCACACATGATGCAATGTCACTGCTTTCGCCTCCTGTCATGTGTACATTATGATGTAGCTGTTACATTTAGTGCAATATTTGCAGCTCACATTGAACGGTAAGATGAAGGATACTAAATGGCCAGTATTTTGCGTATTTAGCAAGTACATGCACCGGCTTTAAAAAGCATTAAGGCCTAAAATTGCATTAAAAAGCACTTAATAAAAAAATACATTAAAAAAATTACATTAAAAAGTTTTAGATAATTTTGAAGAGAAAAAATGATATCACTGTTTAAAAAAAAAAAAAAAAAATATATATATATATATATATATATATATATATATATATATATATATATATCACAAACCTCTTGCAAAGGTGTATTGAAATTCTGGAAGAACGGTAAAAAAAAGATTTCCCATGAATTCCACACTCCTAAACCTTGTGAAGGCCTAACCAGAAGCGTTGATGCTGTTAAACCCCATGGATTAAGAATTGGATGTTGCTCAAGTTCATATGCATGTGAAGGCAGACGAGCGAATACTTTCGACAATATCATATATATACAGCATAGTATCTGTGGTTAGTCATGTGTCATGTATGGCATTAAAAATGACACAAATGATATTAAAAAAGCATTAAAAAGCATTGAATCAGATTTACTGAAGCCTGTAGAAACCCTGAAGTAGCGGTGTAATGAATTACAATTTCATTCATCTATTGAAGTTCACATAATGAGAGTTTGGAGATGGAGACTTCATAACCAAACGCTTATACTTAGAGTGCAAGTGAACATTCTGTCATGATTAAATTTACAACTTACCAGTCAAGCAGAAATAATGCCAAATTGGCATCTATCTGAAAATTCCTCTTCTCTCTTAACTCCCTCCATCTGTTGAAAGTGGTCTGATATAAATTCTTGATCTAAATCAAATCTTGTTGTTTGTGGTTTTTTTTTTTTTTTCATTTTTTTTCAAATTTCTTCTTTTTCTTTAAAACCCTTTCTTTTCTTGCCCTTCTTTTTGTGTACACACTCTTATTTTTTTTATTGGTATCAGGAGTATTCTAGCCTGTGAGTCAACCTTACAAGATCATGATCGAACCATGAACCCTTGAATCCTGAGGCAGCGATGCCATATACATTCTGTAAAATATGAGCAATCTATACCTGTCTATCAGCATATGGATTTAAAACAATGTCTTAACTTCTTCCACATAGTATGTAATATGAAACAAAAGTAATTGCGAAGAGGTCCTAGAGATCATCATACCGAAATGTTTTCATGCTCATCCACAGCTCTACACAATGTGATTGGTATCGAACGCCTGTATCTATGTAGAAAAGTATTTGTGTGGGGGGGAAAAAAGTTCAATTCTCACTTTAGTTTTTCCCGATATTCTGATGACTCATGTTCATTACCGACAAGTCTGCGAAAGATTTCTGAATGCTTATGAAATACTTCGGATCAATAAGCATTCTTTCCCTCTGTGTCAGACCTAAACAGCTGCCTTTAAAAGCTGTTGTGAGTAATGCTTAAGCAATCCTTACGAATGCTGCAAAACCATATCCGTGGCATACAAATTCAGTTTCTATAAATATATTTATTTCTTTTTCTGCACCCATGCAGAGCAAAAGAAATCTAACTTGTCTATCCTGGGAGCAGAATACGTTTTGGTGTTGGCCATTATTTTCCCTGTGCACCCTAGTCATTAGGTACACTTCAGTTATTTATTCAACTCCCACGCTATTGTGATATGCTGAGTATTAGTTTGATGGTATTATGGCTGTTGTGGCTGCAGCAAATAAAGCTTGCTTGTCTGCCATGGACACACACACACACACTTGTGGGGTGTAGTGAAATGCCACAATCTGTATCTATTTAGTGTCCAAATATCTGTATGTGTATCTGTTTTCAGATTTAAGCTGAAATGGATGTGGCCTCCGAAAGATGCTGTTATTTTAATGCCTGGGTTATTTTCTATTCTATATTTTATATAGTCAAAGAAATTCTGTTGATTCTATTATCCGAAACATTAACAAACTGGTAGCATAACTTCTACTACTATATACTACCATGACCCTGACAAGGATAAATGAATAAACACTGTAATTGCATCATTCACATTCATGTTATATGCTATTTCCCTCCTTTGTCCCACAAGCACCGCAGCTGACCTCTGCATACCGTCGTATGACTGAGCAGTTGTGCAGAAGTAACTAAAAGATGTGTGGCTGGTGGATGCATAAAAATAAATAAAATAATGCCCACACACTCTCCACATCTCCATATACCCACCCACATATACTGTAGGGTTCTGCCCAAATACTGCTCAAATATGCTAAAATGGTGTTGTATTGTTAAAAAATATACCATTAAGGAACATTTATCAGCCTTTTGTAGCTATTTCTAAGGCAATATAGTATATATATTCAGCATGTCTCTTGAGTCTGCCATGCCAGGCGTGTAATTTTACTTAAAACACAATGTATTTTAAGGGCAAATAATTCAAATATAATGTACTCATAAAATCACAAATCCTCTAACAATATTATTTAAATGTCGACTATATTTTAGTTGCTGCAATGTATTTTTAATTTGGTAAGGGTTTCCTAATTGCTGGCATACAATTCAATGCAAATAACAACACATCTTTGTGTAAGACCAGAATTTGATTGCCCTCTGCCATTCTTACAGATAATGTGAGATATTGGCAAAGAAAGAAATGAACTTGACACTTCTTAAATAAATAAGTATATTTCCTCTGGCCGAACTGTACACTCTCAACCCTGAAGCATGCAGCATTCTCTGTGGTGCAGTTACCGACTAAGTAATCACGGAAACGGGAGATGTAGCTAATAAAATCCTTAGTGTATCTGTGAGCTGCAAACATGGTGTTTATGTTTAATGGTAAAACATGAAGCTAGGCTTTTTAATCAGAAGCCTTGTAGCAGTAGAAATACTAGAGGAGAAATGAGAGCTGTCTATGCCAAAGTTTATATATTCTACACATACACTTACTGACTACAGCAATGCTGCATTTAGAAAGCTCATAAATGACCAGATTTATAACATTTATTAGTCTAAAATAGACCCGAGTCTAAGCCTGCACTCATATTACAAGGATGATGTGACATAAACATTTTTTTTTTTTTTTTTACCCTATGTGATACAAATCGGGTTTTCTTCTTCTTCTTCTTTTTTTCAGAACTGTGGAGACACAAACATCTGATCCTGGATTCAGACCTGAGTCACTTTCTATATCATGCGGTCCTCTATCTGATTTAGAGTTAGATTGGAATTCATGTAGCTTTCCCCAACAAGTAGGTGCATATCACAGTCATCGCCATCATCCAGTGTCAACAGCACAGCAAAACAACAAGAAGATAACAACAGCAGTCACTATATTCAGGGGAAGGATGAAGAAATGGATGATTTACTTGATATTTCCAGCTAAACTGGAAGGAACCAAACAAAACTAAGTACTGTAGCGAAACAACTGCCCAAGAATTTAATGTGAGCATGAGATGTTTTTCAAAGGACATGTAGCCTAAGCTCCTGTATAGTTCATAACTGTGGAGAGTGGCAAATGCTTAGGTTTCCTCACCTCTCCCAAACCTATGTCTCCTAGGAGAACGTGTTACTCTCAAATGCACAATTTGTGCCTTGTCCAGGTCTCTCGGTGCTTCTGCGATGTACAGGTGTTTGACAAATTCCTAAAGTCAAATGATGTCATTAGATATTGACATCGCATTATGTATTCAGTCCATAATTCCACACCATTCAAATCTAATTCCAAAAGTTTCATTTCTAGCAAAAAAAAAAAAAAAAAGAAAGAAAAAAGGTAGTATTATCAGATGATGTTTCACTTCCTTCTTTCTTCTTTGTTTCTATCAAATAGTTTACATGCATAGTTACAGTAAACTACAGTGCTCATGGGTGAAAGTACGCTGGTGTGGTCCCAAACTGTGTACCACTTATAAAGATTCAATGTTGGTACACAGTACTGGAAAGAGGGAAGAGCAGCTGCCTGCCAAAATCCACATTCGAAACCAGTCATGGTAGCACTTTCAGCAAGAAAATACTTTTGCTAACATTATCATTTTAAACAATACTTTTCCTTACTTACAGCATCAAAAACTTCTAACATGTTCAAAATTGCATCTGAACAGTTGATGTTGTGTATTTGATCTTTCATTATACCAGCATGAGTTTCCTCGCCGCTTTGTCAAGGCTGATTTAAGCTAAAAAGCTAATTAGCGTCTAACACAAAGTTGAACAACAAATTCATCTTTAACTCCTGAATAAGGACACTACTAAGGATACTACACCCCACATGGTGCACTAACATTCCATTTTATGCTATTTGGGATGAAACCCTTGGAACAGTTAATTAGCTGAGGCTATTGTAAAACGTAGAATAAAGAGAAACTTGTGAGGTTTACACTAATCTTGACCACCTCCTTGATTTCTTCTCCTCAACTTTTAGCTACATGGTAGCAGCAACAATTGAAAACTACTTTCAGCCCCGAAACTACTCAATAGTCCTGAGGCATTTTTTCCTTAAAGAATGAATTTTTTTTTTCTTCTAAAAGCCTTTTTTATTACCATTACTAAAAAAAAATTCTATTGCAGTTTGTCTGCCACTATCTTACCGTTAGCAAAGTGTTGTGTGTAAATACTACAAACAATTGACAATGTGTTAGAGCAAGCAGCTATCAGCTATCATCTAGGTCCTGTTGGAGGTAGAGATGAATATCAATAAGCATTTCCTTGTATCAGAGTTTATTACAATATCTCACTGGGTTATGCAAATACAGCTCAGAGGAAATGATTGATTTATAATCCCACTAACAGGAAAACAGGATGGGCTTCTTTTAAAGCCTCTCAAGATTTCTTCTTAATGTTATGAAGTGTTTCTTTGCCAGTCACGTCTTTTACTTGCTCATCAGTGAACTAAATCTACTTCTGGTTTTCTGTAAAGCAGCTTTCTGACAGTCTTTTGTTACTTGCCTCTAGTAAAAAAAAAAAAAAGTACAATTTTGTGTATTACAAATATATTCGAATTTTTCAAAAAGTACTTTGCACCATATATTACCATCAGTTAGTATATAAAATGTATACTAATATCATGCTGTTACCAATTTTTGGAATTAAACTTTAAACATACTTCAAAATAATTGTATTATATCTTACAGGAAAATACCAGCCAATCAGAAACTAGAGGCGGGCACATTCTCTGTTTCTGGATTGGCTCCGCTATTCTCCGCTTTTAGTTTGAATTCATGGCTGGAAGCTACATCGTTGTGTACGTTATCATATGGTTTTTGTTAACCAGGTAGTTTGAAATTAAGTACATAGTTTAAACTGTAGAATGTATTTTCTAATGTGTTATTACTAAATCTTATGTACTTCACTTCTGGTAGTCTCTGCGTAACAGCTAGAATCATCACACCAGGGTTGAACTAATACAGTATATTCCTATAATGATGCCTGTCTTTGTTCAGACAACAGTTTATATTTCTGTTTGTGTGTTCGTGAGACAATCTGAAGTTTTGTTGAAGACAAATAAATTAAATAAACCGTAGAACTCTTTTTTTTTTGATAACCTTGTGCAAATTAAATCTGTTGAACTCATGAATAAAATTTGCCTCGTCATTATGATGTAATGTGTTCCAAAAACATGTTATGTTATAACGTAGAAAAAGCATTCAGCATTTGTATATATATATATAGAGAGAGAGAGTATATTTTATATATTGAAATATAAATAAAATTTTATATTACCCAGAAAGTTAAATGCTGTATACTTATGGTACATTACAGATTTCATTAATTACTATAAGGTATGTATGTTAGTACGTACACAGCCATATACTTTAAGTGTACTAAGTATACTTAAAGTTGTTCCACTTTAGTACATGAAAGTATACTTACTGTAATACACTTAAATTAATTAACTTAAATGCTCTTAGTACAAAATTAGTTGTTCCAAAATAGCAAACTTCAAGTATACCAGTCATTAGTCTGGCTGCAAGTACACTAAAGTATGCTTTGGCATGCTAGGATTTAATATACTTAGCATACTTTTTTTTTTTTTCACTTGGGCCTATGACAAAAAAAAACTCGCATTGAACTCTGTATGTGTACATAATCACCATACCAAGCTTGCATTTAACATTTCTCACAGTAAAATTGGATGAAACTCATTTAACAACAAGGGAAACATCAGGGAAGTAACAGATAGCTGTGCACTGCAGTTCATACCGATGCATTCATCACACTACATACATTATTTACTTTCGCAAAAAATTATGTTAATCAAAACAATAGGTCTTTTTGCTAACACTGTGATAACAAATCATCTGTGCCTCTCATATAAAACACTAATTCATAATGCAAACCTGCAGTCCTTAGTGTGTTTTGTTTTATGGCTATAAATTTCAGCAATCAGACTCAATCATTAGTAGAATATTGTACATTATCTTGCTGCTTGAACATGATAATTAACCAATTATTTAAATCAAGTATTTGGGAAAAAAAACAGAGTGAAAACACTGAAATCTATGCACCACTGATGCTCTCCAGGCCTACACTCTGACTAAATGATGTCTTACTCTAATTAATGCTAATAGGCAACATTTTGACAAAAATTTTAACAAAAGTTTGCAAAAATCACATTATCATGATTGTCTACAGTAGTTTTTCCTGAAAATTACACTTGTCAAGGAAAATGACACTTGTCAAGCCAAATTGTGATGGCTTGATGACTGGGTCTGAGCATCTCCAAAAAGTCAAGTCTTTATGGTTGTTCCTGGTATTCAGTGGTTACAACCTACCAAAAGTGGTTCAAGAAAGGGCAACCAGTGAACTGGTGACAAGCCCATGGGTATCCACAACTCACTGACACATGTGAGGTGCAAAGTCTCGCCAGTCTGATCCAATCCCACAGAAGAGAGTTGCGGACCCTTTACAGCATTATGGTATTCCGTAATGGCTGGGGCTACTTTCAGCAGGATAATTTGTCCTGCCACACTGCGAAAATTGTTCAGGAATGGTTCTAGGAACATGAAAAGATGTTCAAGGTGTTGCTTTCGCATCAAAAATTCCCAACCTTGCAAATTACAGGACTTAAAGGATGTCTGGCATTATATTCGCCGATTGGTTTGACAGTCCCATTAAAGTCACTTACTTAATAATATAAATAGAGAAATAAACAGACTTGTTATGGCAAAATGATGAACTTGAGGGTGATAAAGGCAGTAATCACCCAATTTGTGATTATTTACCTATAACAGCACTGGAATGCCTGCTATTGTTTAGCTCAGCAGATCACTGAATGGACTATGTGTCCAAGCAGTCAAAACCAAATTCAAATAAAACTGCTCTGCTAATCTGTTTTGATCTAAAGATGAAAAATAAAATAAAAAACTTACTTTTTGTTTTCATTTGCTTTCCAAATGTGTATCTACTTCTTCAGAATACAAGTGACCTGCCAATCCAGGACCATGCTTAATAATTCAAATCCCTCTGCTGCTACTGTATCATCTGCTAAAACCCTTGTGTACAAATGATGAAACCTGTTACAATATGTCTGAACTTTGCATGAAACAGGAGTCTATAAGCGGCACAAAATAATTGTACTATTGTGTATATACACCACTTTTGAAGCAACCTACCTTGTAAATGATCAGAAAGAAGCAGAGAGAAAAAAATAATAATAAACCCACTCACGTCCATGCAGAAAGGGTGACAAAAGGAAAGTAATTCATATGCATGGTTAATGAGATTATGTTTTGGTATGAAAGTGATTCTGTAAGAATGATGCTTTGATGCTGTGCAGTGGCAAAGTGCAGAGTACAAAAAGCGAGTCTTTTTCTATTTAAAATATGTATATCAAGTGTGTGTGCACTGATCATAGTGGGCCTTAGCAATAGGCAAATACAACCTTGGTTAAACAACAGCATTTTTTGTAACCATTGCATTATTTATTTTACAAAAATTTAGCAAAAAAAAAAAGAAGAAGAAGAAGAAAAAGTTACCCCTTACTGCTTCCACAAGAGGGTAAGAGGGTAAAAGCAGACTTTTTGGGGAATAATACATAAGCAATGGTTGCTGGACAAAAGTCTAATACAGCCATTTCCAAAAAAAATCTGTTTGACATTTTACACTTAGAAAGATTATTCACACATGGAAAGCGTATAAGACAGTTGCCAATCTCCCTTGGAGTGAACATTCCAGCACAATGACCCTAAGGTCAGTACGTGCTAAGAGTCATAAAAAAAACCCTACAGGCATCCTTATGCATATTAAATGTTAAAGTCCATGCCAGAGCAATTAGTCAAAGTCAGATTTCAATCCAGTTGAAATGCTGTGTCAGGTCCTTAAGAGAGCTGTGCACAAAGAATATCCCAAAACCTTCATGAATTATTACAGAGGAATGGGCCAACAACAATGTTGATGAGATTAATAAAGTTATACAGTAAACTGGTACTTTGAGTTATTGAAGTTATTAAACCATGGGATACATATGGCAAACATTTTTTTGCCTTCATTTATGTTAAATAATGAATGTTGTTTATCTGTAGTTATATTTGCCTAATACTGACATCCGGTATGTTTAGATGATTTTTTATTATGTTTTTACACAAAGAAATCATAGAATTAAAAGAGGGGGTAGTTACCTTCGAACATGACTGTATACTGTATATGCACCTGTAGATAAGCCTGTAATTCCAAGGTCTTTCCTAATTTTTATTTATTTCTGCATTGTAAAACAAATGTGCAATAATCGCAACTATTGAGATGCGTCTGCTACATGCATAACTGTGCAGCAGAGGTAAGTTTTGGTCTCATCATGGCGCTTGATTGGTTTTGCAAATGCACTTGACAATAATGTTCTTTCAAGATCTATTTCAAAACAGCTAACCTAAAATAACAACTGAATGTTGTTGTTGCTGTTATTTAATTACCTGATTACATATGTTTTATTTCATAGGTTTGAAATCTCCAGTATTGTTCTAGAATGTAGAACAATTTTATAGAGTATATGCACAGTATGTTTAATTGGTAACCTTTCCATAGCTTCATCAAACTGTTCACTTTCTCGACTAAGGACAAATTACTGTAAAGTGGACAGTATTATTACCTAGATTGTTTCCATTTTTATGCTTCCAAATTTGTATACTTTACATTGAATACTGGCACTTAGCACTAAATAAGTGCATGGATTTGTCCTTCAAATAGTAACTAAAAGTAATAGTTCTACAGTAAAACTAAATAAATATTCTCACATTTTTATGACTATTATTTTATTTCTCACTGTCTCAATTTTGAGACGTTTTCAGTAACCCTAAAGTGAGTCACTCTTTCAAAATACATGCTTTTCTAAATTGGCAGGTATGACTATACTCACCAGCAAAACCCAGTTTTCATAGATATACTAATTATCTAACTGCAACAGGAGAAATGTTTCCCTGAGTTTTAACTACAGCGAGGCGTGCCACAAGAGTAGCAATGCTTTGCAACTGTACTGTATGAGCAGTATATGAGAGGCAGTAGATATTGGTATTCAACTGGCCATGGACAGAGAACTGTGAAGTCTGGGCACAGCAGAAAACTGAGTGTGAATCATTACATACCCTTGGGGCTTTAGCAGCACCCACTCTGTCTTACTGGACATGAGGAGAGCAAACAAACATCAGCAGCCCTGAAGAAAATAGCTGGGGACCGATGGTGGGTTCAGTTCTCACGGCGGTGAGTAAGTATTTAAGAGGTGCCATATCTGCTCCAAGACCATTGCTAAGAGAATCAGACAGACAGCAAGCACTAAGACACAAATACGCTCCAATATCCTGCTATAAACTGCTATTCTCAGAAGGCACATATTGCTTGTACTGTTCCATAATAATTCTGAAAATGCATTTTGCCATACCTCATGCATATATTCTCTTTTGAGGAGAGATTTCTGTCTGAGGAGAGATTTCTGACCTGAGATATGATAATCCACTGTGTATATTCCTTAGGAAAAATATCTCACAATTTGCTCCTCCGTCATCCAGTAATAGCGTTGCCTATTTTGGCTGCTTTTATGGCAGAGCGAATCGTGCCTGGATTCAAGTTAGATATCAATAGTGCAGACTTCCTTTTGTTTGAGAAACAGTATTGTATGGCAGATAAAAGTAGCTTTACGAGGATATATTTTCTCCCTGAATGCACAACGCAGAGAAGCCTTAGGAACTCCTTAGGAATAGCAAGCATTCAGAGACAATTCTGTAGCCCCATTAATTCATAAAAAAGGCAGAGATTAGTGAGTGTAAGAAAAAGACACCAGTGTAAGTAAAACGAGTATATGTACAGTACAGTAAAACAAAAAAAAGAACGAAGGATGTCCATTTAATTAAAATATAAAACTTATAAAAGGGGAAAATATAAGCAGAAGGAGCATTAAGGAGCATGTATAGTACTATATATTTATATGTACTACATACTGTACCGTCATAGGTCATTTTATCACGTTTACTAGCCATGTGTATTATTACACAGATACTGTAAATATAACATACAGTTGAAGTTGGAAGTTTACATACTTTACATACTGGTTTGCCAAATACTTTTTAACTGTTTTTCACAATAACTGACATTTAAATCCTGGTTAACATTCCCTTAGGATCACTAGTCTATATAAAAATGAAATGTGAAATGTCAGAATAATCGTTTTTTTTAAATTATTATTATTTAAACTAATTCCTAGTGGGTAAGAAGTGATTGCCTACACTTATTTAGTATTTGGTAACTTGGGTCAAACAGACCTGGCTGAGCTGCGTCAGGTTTGTAAGCCTCCTTGCTCGCACACTCTTTTTCAGTTCTGCCCACAAATTTTCTATTGGCTTCAGGTCAGGAACACTGCAATAGCTCGGCTTTATGGTGTGTACAGCATTTAGCTACAACTCATTGTCCATTTGGAAGGCACTTTTGCAACCAAGCTTGAACTCCCTGGCTGATGTTTTGAGATGTTTTGGTTCAATATATCCAAATAATCTTCCTTCCTTCATGATGCCATCTATTTTGTGAAGGACACCAGTCCCTCCTGTAGCAAAGCACCCCACAACATGATGCCGCCACTCCCATGTTTTTCAGTTGGAATGGTGCTCTTAAGCTTGCAAGCCTCGCCCCTTTTTGCTCCAGACACCAATGGACATTACGGCCAAACAGACAACATTTTTCCAAAACATGAGACCTTTATCCCTATGTGCATCTTAAGACCATATTCTAACATTTTCATCGTGGTTTTGGGTTCGTCCTTGCTGAGCAGCCTTTCAGGTACTGTATGTCGATATCGGTCTTGTTTTGCTGTGGATGTAGATACTTTTGTACTTGTTTTCTCAAGATTTCTGTTTGAGGAAAGATTTCTGACTTGAGATATGATAATCCATTGTGTGTATGTCTTCACAGGGTTCTGAGTCTTCAACAGTGTCTTCGCTGTTCTGAGTTTGATTTGTACTTATATGCATGCGGTTTGTACCAAAGTATGGTCCCGTGGTATTTACATTTGCATAATATTGTTTGTACAGATGAATGCCTTACCTTTAACAATTTGGAAATTGTTCTCAATAGTGAATATTGAAGACTTGTGGAGTTCCACATCTTTTTTACTGAGGTCTTGGCAGATAAGCTTTTGATTTTCCCATAAAGTCTATTTAAGCCTAAAAAAACATCCACATGTACAACCGCCCTGTTGACTCGAGTGATGTCAATGAGCCTTTTTGGAACCCTTATCATTATTTTCAAGTTGTTTAAGGGTAAAGTGAAGGGAGTGTTTGTAAACTTCTGACCCACTGGAATAGAGAAATAATTTACACAAAATTGTCTGACGTTTGTGTTGGTCTTTTACTCTGCCTCGTTTAAATGTTTATGCGCTTGCTGTAGTTACTGCTGCATGAGAAGGATGGCTTGGGCACAACCTAGACTCACACTGGGGCAGGGAAAATGTTATTCTTTGCTTGCCAATTACTGTACGTTGAATTGAGAAAGTCTTAGTAGTTAGCACTGTCGCCTTGCACCTCCAGAGTCCGGGTTCGTTTCCCGCCCGGTTACGAATTTCCGCCTCTGTGCACCTGTTGGTTGCGTCTTCTCCCTGTGCTTGGTGGGTTTTCTCCCACAATCCAAAGACATGCAGTTTAGGCTAACTGGCTTTCCCCAGATTGGCCCCGTAGTGTGTGAAATGAGTGTGTGTGTAATGTGTGTAACCCACCTCATGCCCTACGTCTCCTGGGATAGGCTCAAGGCCCCCAATGACCCTGTATAGAGGATAAAGCGGTATAGACGACGATGATATTGCATTAGAGTTTGTTTTCCTTTAAACCATTTTAGCTTTTCAACAGTTGTAGTTTTGTAATTTACAGACAGAAGCTTTATTCAAGCAGTAGTAGTTTCTCAGTGTGAGTCTGTAATGAAATATTTGCATGTCTCCTCTGTGACAAAGCACTTTTAACCAGATGGCTATGAATTAAGGCAAAACAAGAATGTTTCCAGTAGGTTTGTTATTGAGCAAACCCAGATTTTTGCATATGACATATGGTATAATCTTCAAGTTTCATGACATTGTGGAATATGTGATTTTTCATTAATTCATTCGACTTTTGTACCGCTTACCCTGTACAGGTCTATGGGGCCTGGAGCCTATCCCAGGAGACTTTGGGGATGAGGCGGGGTACATCCTGGACAGGGTGGCAGTTCATTGCAGGGCAAACACACACACACACAACAGGCAGTTTGAGAACACCAATTAACCTAATGTACATGTCATTAGACTGTGGAAGGAAACCCACCAAGCACAGGGAGAACATGCAAACTCCACGCTCACACACCCGAGGCGAGAATCAAACCCCCGACCCTGGAGGTACGAGGCCACAGTGCTAACAACTACGCCACTGTGCTGCTTGAGAACTATATTTGAACATATAGTTTTAATATTGTCGTAGTTTTCTGAATGTGGCTTCCTTTTAAAGGTTAACTTGAAACATTAAATGAATCTTAAATCCCGTATCAATAATATGGGTGTGTTGAGAAAATATAAAACTGGCCGAGAATGCTGATGTGGGACTAAAAATAAAACCTTTCCAGGTACAAACCCGGAGTAGGAACAAGGAGGTAATTTACACTGGTTACATTACTGACTGGTGAGCCTGTTTATCACTCCACTTCCAAGTCATACTTGGTTTAATAACGTCTTCAAGTCCTCTAATAAAATCAGTACGCCTTGGCAACTTGAGTGCTAGACTATACGGTTTCCCAGCGTTGGCCTGAGGATTAGGCTATCCTCTGGTGGGAATTGGTTCACTCCCAAGATTTCTTCTTCCTTAGCTTTATCCTAGAGGGATTTCCCTTTACTTGCTCACTGGAGGTTAGGTCACGAAAGACTTTCAAGCTGCTTTGAGACTATCATTAAAATATGTGCAGTTCTAAATAATAATAATTTTTTAAAATTACAATCCATTTTTTTCCCCCTGTGCTTAAAAAGCCAATCTTTCTCACATGTCCCGGTCATGAGTGAAAACCTTGCAGTTGTTCCCGGAGAGTTCAGTGCAAAAGCTGGAATATGTGCTCCAGTATAACGTCCTTCTCTTTAAACATTAAAAAAAAAACAGCCTGACATGATGATTATGCCTGAAACCAATTTCAATTTTTAGATCTGTTTTTTTTTTTTTTTACCCCCCCAAATCTGATTACATTTGGGGCTGTTCCTAGGCAGTTATCGAAGTTTTCTGTTTCCAAAGTTAGTGCCTTAATGTGCCTTTCCAGTACCGCAAATTCTTTGCTCAGCATTTGCCGCTCCTAGTCCTTCCTCCTCAGATGCCAGTTACCAAAGTGCTCTCAAAATAAATTAGAAGGCGAACTTTCATCATGCATTCATCTTCAGTAATTGCTTTATTCTGGTCAGGTTTAGTGCGAATCCAGAGCCAATCCCACAAGTACTGGGAGCAAAGCAAGAGAATTGAACACAGCCAATCTATGCAGGTTTATCTACGCAGTTTTGGATGGTGGGAGGAAACCGGAGCACCCAGAGGAAACCCATGCTCACGCAGGGACTCATAGTCAGTAACCAGAGCTCAGGATCGAATAGTGGTGCTTGGAGGCAGCGAAAAGCAAACTTAACCATTCTGTCCGTTCTTTATTGACCTCTTTCATCAACAAGGCGTTTCCGCCTACAGAACTGCTGCTCGCTGGATATTTTGATTTAATCTCTCTAAATTCCAAAGACTTTTGTGAGTGAAAATCCCCGTTTCAGAAACACAAAGAAAGCTTTAGTTGTATGCAAACAGCGGTCATGTTGTGTGATCACTGAGATTACATTTTTTGTCGTTTTGTTGTTTGATGTGTACCATAATTGAAGCTCTTGGCCTGTATCTGCATGATTCTATTCACTGCATTGCTTCCACATGATTGGCTGATTGGACAATAGGAAAATGATCCGGTTTTCTCCCACAGGCATGCAGATTAGGCAAACTGACGTTCCCAAATTGCTCATAGTGTGTGAATGAGTGTGTGGGTGTGTGAATGACTCTTGTTCCCAGAGTCTCCAGGCTTCCTATAGTATGACCAGGATAAGCAGTATATAAAAATGAATGAATGAATGAATGAATGAATGAAAATCGATTGTCCTAATCGCTTTTACTAATACACTCAGAGAAAGTTAAGGTTGATCAATACAAAAGTCTAATTCAATAAAATCCTTTCAAGTCGTTAGGGAAGAAGTGCATATAAGAAGTGCATATAAGAAGTGAATATGAGAAGGGTGTATAACAGTATATTCAGTCTTGCTTGTAGCAGAGGATTAACCAGCCAAGAAAAAAAAAATCTGTTGAGGAACTAATGCTGAAATCCAGGACGGAAGCAAATCTTACAGATTAATGCAGCTACTGCAGTTAGCTAGCTATCTCAGGTGAAAGGCCACTCCTATTGTCAGATCTGACAAGAATGGGCTACCTGTTTGACAAGCCATCTTTGTTCACTAATCCAATATACGACAGGGCCAGCTGCCTAAGAAGTCTTGTCAGCAAATTGAAGCAGTGCTCCTGTAGGCATGGATCAAGGCCTGGCACCGCACGGCCATGTTCTCAGTGCATTTGGCCTAACTCCAGGGTAATTTTCATAAGGACAAGTAAACTATGGGGCAGCAATAGACAGAGCATCCAAGACGATATCCCTGCAAGCATGAGCTCTCACTGCATGCCCCGAATACTAATGCACCCATAAAGCAAACTCGCAGCCGTCTGGTCGGGCAACTTCCAGCATTCTCAAGGGTTCCTTTAGCCATTTTTAAGAGTGTTTCTGCTCTTGACATTTAAAGTACAGGAAAAAAAGAAAGAAAAAAGGATCCATAAATACTGTTCTTATCTAAATCTATGGGCTTACTGGTTCTAATATCCCAACAGGACAGTGCTGCATACTAACAGTTATGAACAGGTCATAAAGTCAAACATTTCTGGGTTGTTTGGCTGTGAGGCAAAAATGAGGAGAGCTGAAAAATAAACGTTTCCTCTTAAATAACCAGCACGCTTTTGACGCTTTTACCACTGCCTGGGAAACAGGAAATTAATGAATAACACAGCACAAGTAATGACTGACTATAAAAGTCGAACACATATAATCAGACGACTTTTTTTATCGTTTCACTAAAGAAAGCAGCAATTTTCTTCATAAAAAAAAAAAAGCAGAGTGAATTAAGGCAGGATGTTTTAGGAGAGAACAGTAAAAAAAAATCCAAGGGAAATAGTCATTTTGCTATGTATGGCCTGTAATTAACTATCAAGCCCTCTGGCCCCACTCTTTGTGTTTTTATTTAATGGCACATCACATTTATTCCAACCCTTTAATTAAGTTTGCACAAAAAGGTTTAGGGTTGAGTTAAGGTTCAGGGCATGGAATTGGATATTAATTGTTAGTGGTGCTTCGCTGGTGCTCTGTGCAAAAATCAGGAAAGCAAACTAAGCACGAAAAGCTTAAAGAGCTGCTTACTGTATAGCTATACGTACAGTAGTACAGTCTTATTGGATATAGTTGTCTCTAACAGTCGTTACTACTATCACATTTGAAAGTACATGAATGCCGTATATTCAAAAGTATATGACTGCACAGGCTTTGTTGCTGAGTATCACAGTAGACTGTGTGTAAAAATGGTATCAATAGAACCTGAGATTTATTTTGAGAAATAATTGACCCAAGGCCTTCAAGTGAAAACTCAGAATTCTTTACCGTAAACCGTTTTTTTTTTTTTTTTTATTATTCTCTCATTTAAGCAGCTTCCATGATTTTCGCTGTGAATCGCTACGGTTTCAAAATTTGCGGCTTGCTGTGGCTCCTACACGCTCTGACGTCATTAGCTACGGCTTAGCAACAAAGTGCTAAAGGCAAAGCTTAGGCGAAATATGCTGGCACTAGGTGAAATGCATGGAAACGCTGACAATTTGTTATGGTAAGGCAGCAGATAATGAAGATTACTTCAAAATAGCTTGGCGATGCACTGTGAGGGTCTACAGATCCTTAGAGACAGACTTGTGATGAACAGTCGAGTGCGGCGAATGGTATCATTCATATATGACATGAAATGCTCTGATTTAAAATCCCACCTTTATTAACAGTGAGCGGCTGAAATGATGGTGATGGTTGATACTCAAAATTCAGCATTTTTGATTATGCATTAAATTCTGTCCACAAAATTTTAGCCGAATGAAGTTTGATGTCTGTCTGGATTTTGTTGTGGGACTGAGGGTTGTGGCAAGTAGTTTCAGGAGAGTACAGTAACTTGTATAAATCTTGCATTTTCAGAACTCCTCATATATAAATCCTACCACTGCAGGCTTTGGTTTGTTAGATCCCTCACTGCACATAAGGCAGAAATCCAGTAAATCAAGAACATGATCTCCAGACTATCAATACGAGATGTACTGTAGGTGTCCTCGCTCATCGTCTATATCACTTTATTCTTTATACAGGGTCGCGGGAGCCCTAGAGCCTGTCCCAGGTCCCAGGAGACGTGGGGCATGAGGCGGGGTACACCCTGGATGGGATGGCAATTCATCAAAGGGCACACACAGTCTCATGGCCATTTACACACGACGGGTAATTTGGGAACGTCAGCTAGCCAACCCTACATGTCTTTGGACTGTGGGAGGAACCTGAAATACTCGGGGGAAACCCATCAAACAAGGGGAGAACATGCAAACTCCAGGCACGCAGTCCGGAATCGAACCCGGCAACGGTGCAAACCACTAAGCCACAGCTGTAGTTAAAAATTAAAAATCACATGAGTGATGGACATGTTTTCACAAACATAAGAGAACTACAGGAGTCTGTTTCGAGTGCCTTAAGCAGACAAAATAGGCCCCATAAGCAACATCTGTAGACTGGAGTCTGGCCCATCTTGCAAAACAAAGGAGAGAGTTAAAGAGAGGTTGGCATGCAGGCAACAGATTAATGTGTACTGCCTTGGGTTTTTGCTTAGTACAGGATGAGGGCAAGTAAACAATTAGAATAATTACATTTCCCGATCTGTGCTCATTTCTTAACTAGATTGCTCTAAGCTCTCAGAGTAAGCTTATTAGTGGTCACTTATTAGAAAAGGATAAGTAGCTAAGGTGCATGGTGTTGTATTTATTACCCATTTAATACCTGTAAGAGGTTCCATTTAGTTCCATTAACTTACAATGAGAGACAACAAGACAGTATTGTATAACCAAGAGAATACTGATTTAAAGCCAGCCACAGTATGAATGCTGACTGTGCCAAAGTCACTCAAGACAGCAGACTCAGCGATGCTCTCTGGGGTGAAGAGAGACACTACTGTAGGCACTCATGGGAATCTGTTGGCTTACAGTATGTATGCTGAAGAGGGCAGACAGCATGTCCATGTTACCAGGGGATCAGAGGATCTCAAAAACGAAATTATACCCCACCACAAATTATTCTTCAATGAAACTCATTTGGTACAAGTCTGCACTGTATGTCCTTCCAGGGAATTAGAACAAATAAGGATAAATAAGGATAAAACCCACAAAAGGATTTTTCACCAGTCAATTTTGATAATGACCGAAAAACATGGCAACTTATTTACCCCGGTCAGCTTTGGCACACACTTAAATGTGCTCAGTGTATTGGACTCTTGCAGGTATTTTTCAGCAGAGAAGTTCCTCATCATTCGATGCAGTCAGAAGACAGAGCACAGTGGTCCTGAAGTCTGCAGTGGTGCATCACCAACGGGGACGTGGTACGTCAATATGAGTAACCTTGGCGACGGACCCGTGAAAAGATCTACGACCCATGGACAAGCACATGGTGGCATATTACTCCTCCGGCCATGCCTTTAATCTACCGGAGTGGCCGAGGATGCCTTTAAAAGCCAGTCAGCCATAATGGAACGTAAAGATTCAATGCAGAAGGGTCACGTTTCTCATTGTCCAATATGAGGAATCACACTGCCGCGTCTCTCCACACACACAAATCACTGCAATCTGGCTTAAATAACATTCAGACCATAACATTTGTTACATATACAAGAGATACTCGTGTCTCCGCGGACAGGAAAGTCACATAACTATTCCAGCCGCGTACTCATATCCTATGACCTGTTATATCCACACGGGAAACGTCACCGTTTGTTGATGTTAAAATGATCTTGATTAAGTCTGTTATGCTAATCGTGAAAAGGACTTTCCAGAGCATTAAATTCCACTTGACATTCTTCAGCTTTTAAGCTTTTTAATTTGGGCCTTAAAAATTGCATAGGCAACCGATGTTGTTCACGAATCAAAACAAACACTAGAATAATCTGAAATCAATGAATCCAACATTTCTTATGACTGTGAAACACTGAATATTGCATATATTCTCTTTTATCATTGCAATATACTGTAGTGTGACATAAACACTGGCTGCAATTATACCTCCTAAATAATCAGCATTTCCATCAGTTGGCATAAACTCCATTTCCCTTTTTTTTTCCTTTTCTTTCTTTTTATTTTTTTTGCTGATCCACATCCAGCCAAATGCAAAATTAGAGTTGACAGCATTCTTTGCGTCCAAGCTGTCTAGAGTCAGCAAATGTTGAAGTGAGAAAATTCTCCCGAATTAAAAAAAAAGAAAGAAAAAAAAGCTTGTTCAAAACACGTCAGTTTCTAGACAAATGTGTGATGTCAGCACTGGTGGTGCAAATCAATATGACAGGCATGTCTTTCTCTTAGTAATGATTCTCAAGCACTTTAGCCAAGTGTCTGGCAATCATGTACGTAAGCACAGTGTCTTATAAAGTTGTTGATTACTAACTCCATGGAGTTGTTTAAATTAACCAAGCATACTGTATGGTAGTTTACGGTACATCCTTAAAATGTATTAAAATTAAATACTTTAGCAAAACATCAGCATCTCATTCTGGCAAATTCATTACAACTCACAAAAAAATCCTCCCTTTATTTCTGTATATAATCCACTGCTACACTAATGTACATCTCCCAGTGTTTCACTAGTGCTTTGATACCCTCAAGGTAGAAACTTTTCTCAGGAATGATCAGACTGTCTGCTTCATGTCTGAAACTCTAACCTCCCAGGAACTCTTCTGATGGTCCAAACATGTGGAAATCTCATGGAGCGAGATCACGACTGTACGGGGAGGACGTGGCAGTATCTCCCAGCTGAGTTCCTTTAATGTGCAAGTGGTATATGTGGATGAGTGTGTAAAGTTCCCACTGACAGATGCATCTTTTCTGCAAGTCGGCGACAGGTTATCTGTCGATTTTCAAGGATCAGACGTTCCACTCACTGAACTTCAGTGGGCTCTAGGCCAACTCTGTCAGGAGTTTCACCATTCAAATGTTATGCAATGAAATTCCATCACAAGTCCCAGTTTGACGCGAACGTCCTTCGAAGGTTAAGATTAGTGTTTATACTTTACTGCAGGTGAGATACCGCTTGTGACCATAGATTTTGGTGGGGCAATTCAATCTCAACAATCCCAATAATAACCTCAAACATAATGAAATCATATGGATCATATGTGGCTTAAAAGAAATTTCTAAGGATGTCGGAGTCTCAGGCTGAAAAATGATGCCGTGCTTGTGTTATATTACTTTAGAGCACAGTGTGGTTAAATGCTCACATCTGATTGGTCAGGGGGTGTGCATTATTTTATTATACAGTATATAAGAACAGGTTGTTCTGGCTGTAATGTAAAAAAAAAAAAAAAAAGTAATAATGCACTCACTCTGGTATGTTATTGTTACTATAGCAACAACATGCACACAGGGACTTGTATGGCAGATGCTTCAAATAATCAAACACTAAAAATAGATCGATTTTAAAATGGTTGTTGTTCAGCCAAGTCTTTCTTATTATTGTTGAAAGTTTTTTTATTTCTTATTCTTTTTAGGAGACATATATTTAACATTTATGGAAGGAGTCTCGTTTGTAAGCACTGTCAGTCTCGAGTTATGCTTTTCATTTTCTATATTTTCAGGGTGAAATGACAGGTTGTGCCCGTGTGTGTGTGTGTATGTGTGTGTGTGAGAGAGAGAGAGAGAAACTGGTGAAGGAATGACAGTTTAGGAAGGAAACTTATTGAAGGAATGACAGCTGTAATGCAGGTGAGAAAAAGAACTAACTTGTCTCTCAGACGTTCCGCATCATTAAGTCTAACTACAAACCATTAAAATGCAGACTTGTCATCTGTTAATAAATTAAACATAATCATTTGCAAATCGCCACGGTATTAGTGGAACAACACACTCCAAACTGCACTGTTATGCTGTTATACACCTCACGCCACATAACACCCTCCGGCGTGTGTTATTTTCGTAATATGTGTTATTCCTTACTTACGGCTTAGCCTACAGTTGTCATCTTTAATTATTACAGCATTAAATTATCTCCACTTACCACAGTCCTGCTTCCTCTTTCCTGCTTTTTTTCCCTTGCTTTTTCTTTCTGGTTGCCAGAAATGTAAATTCCTTTCATTTCAAAAGAAAAAGAAAAAAAAATAATAAAAAAAAAAAACCCACACGAGTCCCACTTGCTAGTGACATGGAGCAAATATTGTTGAACATTACCCACTGTGCATCTTGATACGATTTTTACATGGACCAACTGGAATGTTCATGAAATAACTTACTACATATACAGTACCAATTAGAAGACCACACTGGGTGCCATCCCTGTCAGCTAAGAACAGGAAACTGAGGCTACAGGTCGCATTGGCTCACCACTAGACAACAGGAGATTGGACAAACCTTGACATTCCCATGCAGGGTAGGGTTAGAATTTGGCTTGAACAACATGGAACATGGACATCCTACCTTGTGTCAATGGTTCAGTCTGGTAACAGTGTGGTGGATATTTTCTAGGTACACTTGACACACTTTGTGGCCCCTTACTACCAATTGAGCATCATTTAAATTATATAAACACTCCACCTGAGTGCTGTTGATTAGCATATCGCTGTGACCACAGGATAACATGCCATGTCAAAAATCATCTAAAAATAATCTCAGACTGGTTTCTTGAGCATGACAGTGAGCTCACTGTACTCAAATGACCACCCGATCTCAATCCGGTAGAGCACTTGTTCTGTGGATGTGGTGGAACTGGAGATGCGCATCATGGATGTGAAGCCCACAAATCTGCAGCAACTGCCTGATGCGATCGTGTCAATATGGACCACAATCTCTAAGGAATTTTTCCTTGTTGAATATTCCACAAAGAAATAAGGACATTTTAATAGCAAATTGCAGTCCAACCCAGTACTAGCGAAGTGTATCTAATGACGTACATACTATACTGTATATATACAGGATATATATGAGAGCGTTCTTTTGTACTGAATATTTACATATTGGCTGTGAGGCAGTAATAGCCACGAGTGCTAATATTTGATACCATAACCCTAAGTGTAATTGCATTTATAAAACAGTTCTACAACACCATTTATTAACAACAGATTATAGCTTGTTTGTTACTAACCGCGACTGGTGAAGTTGGCAACCAACTCTTAGTGTAATTAATAAGGTTGAAACTAATTTAAAATTCTTAATAGACCTACGCTGCCAACAGGCAAGGAAAATACATCTAAGACGTTTCTCGTTGTATTTCGTCTTATTCCATTTTAGAATATTAGCTAACTTCCTGGATTCTGGGGTCGAATCCCATATAGTGTTAAATGGAAAGCTAGTGTGCTATCAAGGGTGCACAATCCCACCAAATAGTGCCCTAATGCAGGGGTTCGAGAGGGATTTGGGATTCAGCCTTGTGTTAGAAGCTAGTGAGCTCTGAAGCTCGTGTTAGCCATAAACAAAATGAGGCAATTTGGAATGACTTAGGAGCAATTACTAAAGAGACAAACTGTTGTTTAAGATGACACAACTTTATAAGATGTGCTTGCTTGCTGAAAGTGGTAGAGTAGATTGTAGATGGTGTTCGTGGAATTGTTGTATAAAAGGAATATCACACTTCCTGCACGGTTGTGCTGTTGTGCTGGATATCATCACGGTGGTGATGTCTTCAGCCGCATCACAGTCATGCTGATATCCAGCACAACAGCACAACCACTAGTGTGATATTCAAACACAATTAACAGTTTAACACGATTTGCAAACAGCATTAACAGAGGCTTGTTATGAACCAGTTGTTTTGCTTAGCCAACACATATCCTTCAACAGCATGATATCAGCATGACTGTGATGCGGCTGAAGACATCACCACCGTGATGATATCCAGCACAACAGCACAACCGTACAGTAAGTGTGATATTCCTTTTATACAACAATTCCACAAACACCATCTACAATCTACTCGACCTCAAGTGTGATATTGATTAATTACACCAGAGTTATAATTTAAAGAACAGACATTTTGTATGTTTTGGTTTCTCATGACAACTGAAATACTGTTGCAGCCCTTTCATCTAGCTAACCTCCTAACCCAAACACGCCACGCATTTAATTAAAGCTTTATTTAATGCTCTGTATATATGTTTTGCATGACTATACAGTAGATCTAACCAAAGACTTGACTCAGTTCAGCTCAATTATTATGCTCAGTGACATAAAAACAATCATTTAAAAAGGTTCCTCAGTATATGAACTGACAGATATCTTCCATTCAGTTAGATGAGTAGTCTTTTAAACTGACGTATATATCATAACACAATAAAACATTTGCAACTTTCATTTGTCTTTAATACTGTCTAACTGTATAATATAGGCTATCATGACAATTACCATTAATAATAACATATTGTAAACCATAATAACAAATTAGATGGCAAAGTAAGCACTGGTATGCAGTAAGCTGTATTACATATTTATCAAGTATTTAACTATTTAAATGAACTATTCATAAATTAATGAAAATATTAAACTATAGCTAGACTGTAGACTGTTGATTATATATAATCAGTAGTTAATATATCACCATTCAAAACATTATACTGTATGAATACTGTACAAAGCAATGTCAGCAACTTTGTTAGCATCTACATAAAACAATAATTACATACTACAAAGTGGTATGTCTGTGTTTCTTTTCAAGGCTTCTACAAAATGCCAGAGATGAAAAAAAAATAAATACCCGAAATGGCCCAAATATTCCAACATACAAATGTAGGCTGTTAGACAGGCGTTATCAAGAATTTCATGAACAAAATTAAAATAGCATCTTCTCCATTTTTTGGAGCACTAGAGCTTTTTATTCCTAAACATTCCACCGACAAAACACATTAAGTCCAGGTTGATTTTATTTATAGGCTGACTGGGTTTTGATTTATTGAAGTTTGGATTAAACCCCATTCACTATAAAGGGACCAGTCAAATAGGCTTACAGCTATAAAAACTTAAAACAAAATTAATACCTTTGATAATAACTGGTTGTGATTTTCACAACTGTAGCTAAATTGAAAGTATTACAGACCCCCTGGTAATGCTTCAAAGACCTCTATAGGTCCCCAGACCCCCCTCTGAGAGACAAAGGGATCAATGTTGGGAAATTACATGGCTGTCTATTCTTAGCAAGAAAAGTGTTACCTAATATCCAACATCTGTTCGATATTAATAATACTCACTCAACACTGACGCGCCATGTAGACATGTTTTCTTGTGAAACAGAATAACTTATTTTGGGTGGGTGTAGTGAAGGAAATAAAGATACTGAGCATGATGCACATGCATCTTCATTCTGATGGGTAGTCAAGAGTATAAAGAGAGAACCCACCATTAACATTTATTAAAATGTCAGCGAACAGGTCCCGCTAATAGCCTGCTCATGAGACTCCGGTGATTGGACCCCATGCTAAGCTCGACTAAAGCTACACCAGGCATTGAAAGTCAGCAGCAATGACACTGCTCAATAGCATTGAGCTTATTGAATCAGACCGAGAAGTGCATAACTCCAGCAGCTGAGTGACAGCACCAAAACAGAGCGCATCATGCTGCATTTTAATGAGGGCTAATAATCGTCATCTGCCCCTGTTGTTTGTTTCCATTTTGGATAGTGTTAAACACGGTGAGCACTAAAATGAGGTCCTAGCCATGTGCAAGGTGGGTGAGCGACAACCAGTGGGTTATGAGGCATTATTAATCGCGCTGGTGACTGAGCACAGCCGTGATAATTGAGCGGCAGGGGTCCTGTACTAGTCAGCCAGAGAGACAGGGCAGTGAAAAGAGGTCTAGCTGTGATCCAATGCAAAACGAAACAGCTTCCAGCATGTCCCTTATACAAGTCCTGTCTCCATATAGCCCGTGACGTTCCATCAAAATGAAAGACACTTCATTAATCAAGCGAGTGAGCATGTCTATATTAGAGACAGCTGTGTTTTAATTAACTTATTGTGCAGTGGGCTAAGACCATGATTGCTGTTAAGTGGCAACGTGACGCATTGACCCTTTCCAGAGACAAACAACATAACACTCTGTACCTAAGGCAAGTTGCTAGTTATAAGTACTGTATGTGTTTTCCACATTAGTGAACTTAAGTGCAGGCAGCTTAAGTATTTTCATTCGCCTTTTAAGTTTTTCAATTTGATATAAATATTCATTTCATTTAAATTTATGTGGAATAATATAAAGAAATCAGGATCTATTCCTTGACTTTCATTTACAAACCTTTTCAGTGAGATTTATTACCTACTATACATAACATATTATCAGAAAGCATATTAATTTTCAAGCCATTAAATTTTATTCCAATACTGTTAGTTGTTTCCTGTAAATATAATAGTGAGTTAGAATATAGTTGACATTTTGAGAGAACTCGACAGTTTGTGGACACATTTGTGGCCAGGATATTTGACCCAGTGTCTGGTGGTAAAATAAATTCGGCTACCACAAGTGTTCACTGGGGAATAATTCATACGACAGATCATATTACCCTGAATAAACTTTAAAAGATAGGGCAAAAAGGCCACGTAAATGGTTACATTAGCAAAGACTCAGAACAATAAATTTACTGTGTCAGTTTACTCACGCACTGCGTAGTGACGTTGGTAAAAGCAACATCTGGGAGGAACGGAAAAAAAAAAGCTAAAGCAGATGCAACATCTTACTTCCTGGATGATGTCCAGAGGGAGGCATAACATAGAATTAAATATGCAAGGAGGATGATTTACTCTTAATCATCTATTAAAATCTAATTTAGAAAAACATATAATATGCACAAATATATGGGGGGTAAGTTACTTGTGGAAGTGAATGGAGGAAAAAGACGTCTTCATTAATTTAATCATGAATGTCCTAAAATGCTCCTTGGCTCTATTTGCTATTAGAGAGGACAATTACATGATTGCAGACGTCACCATGCCAAAATGAGTAATACCCTATTACTTTGCAATGATGCTGCACTTACAAGGGACCTGGCAGCAACTTATCATGAGGAGTAATGAAATTGGATGTAAACATTAGAGGTACACTGCCATCTACAGGAAAAAGTTCAAGAGGTTGGTGCCCAAAAAAGGGATTGTAACTGTCACTAAAATAAAATGCGTTCTATTGTAAACTGTTCATGCATGCAAGACTTTTTTTATTATTATTATTATTTCCTTCAGGTTATGGTAGAAATCTGCACATTTTAGTTGAAGTTGTTAAGTTGTAATCAATTAATCTGCTAAAAAATACTGACTCTACTAATGTGTACAGTGCTTTTACTGTATCTTTACTGGCACTTATAACTATCAACTTAATCGATATCTCCAAACAGGAAGAAGTTTGGTAAAATAATTATATGTAACAGTCCTCATATGAGCATTTGATAAGGATGTATGTTTCTAGAGTAGTTGGTAGAAATTTGCATGTCCTTATATGAGAACATTAAGGGCCCAAGAAGATATTCACTCTTTTGAATGGGTGCAGTGTCCAGGAGAGCTACAGTGTTGACAGTAGGCTAATATAACAGCAATGTTGTTATGGGTCAAAACTTTTTTACCCAAACCTATACTGTACACTCACACATTCAGTCACTTCTGATTAATGATAAAAATAACCGAAAGAAGCAAGTTCTCATGGGCATCTTTGAACTAATCAGTTTTCCTTAAGTGTCTTTAGGTGATTTTTTTTTTTAGGCTTTACATATGAGGTATGACTTCGAGGTGAATGCGATAGGAATGTAGATCTTCAAGAGAAAAGTTGGCAGCCATTGCAGTAATTGCTGTAGCTAAAATGACCATGAGCTAAAATCAAATGCCGGCCTGCTGATTTCTTGACAAGTTGATAAAGAGCAATTAAATCAGCACCACGGACAGCTGCACAGTTTCTGCTGCTGGGGACCATCGCAAGATTCTCTCTCTCTCTCTCTCTCTCTCTCTCTCTCTCTCCACACACACACACACACACACCAGAGACACTCACATAAAGCACTACACATTGCATCCTATTATCCTAAAGAGATTTTAAAACAAATGAAACAATCTATATGGAATTTAAGCATGCATAAGCATTGTGCAATGGAGCGCTCAGGAATGCCACTTTCCTTAAACTAAGACATGACCAACATAAAATGAGATCCAACACACACACATTCACACCGTATGTAAATTTTGAATTCCCCATATTTCTCATTTTAAGTTCCCTTTTTTATATATAACTGTAATTAAATAACTCCAAAAATATCAAACAATAATTAAAGAGTAATATTAATAAAATCATTTGAGTGAGTTCCCTATGCAAACCCACAATGCATTGGAAACCCTTTTAATGCTGCGATCAATTATTGCCACCTACCTTTTTTCTCGTCGAGAATCAGACTCAAAATCCTCAGTGTGGTGGAACTATATTAAAACGGTACATCACAAATTCCCAAAAATATAAATATAAAAAAAAGAAAGAAAGAAAGAAAGAAAGGAATCGCCCAGAGTACATTTAAAGCGTATGATCTTGCTTATTTTGCGCACTCGTTTAGTGTGTTGCGGTGACTCAGAGGAGAGAAGTGATGGAGCTTTTAAGCCTACAGATCCCCGAAAAGCAGCAGCAGGAGCAGCAGCATCAGAGTCTACATGGTCTTATGCACGACACGCTGGTGCACACACACACACACACACTTGCACGCACACACACAAAATTACCCTTGCAAAATCCAGTTCCATTTAAATCAGAGCACTTTGCTGGACCGGTGTGAGATTAGAAATGCCCAGGCGCAGCTTCGACGTCCAGTCGGTGTCAGACTCCAGGGTAAAAACCCGAAGAGGAACAGCTGGCGGAAGACGTGTGCCTTTTGATCAGCGCGCGCGCGCGGCCGGTGAAGTTTACTGTATAAGGAAACACAGCGGCTCTTTTTTTTTTTTTTTTCCCCTGCCTCCCGACGTTACAGTCACGCTCGAGCTCCAAAGTGGCGCGAGACTGGTGAGGGAGCTCCGCGCGCGCGCAACAGTGACGCAGACGGCGCTTTGGAAGAGGCAGCCGTGTTGCGGCTCAGTGCACGTGCCAAACTTAGCAGCGCTGTTGGAGGCTTGGCTGTGGGACTGGCTCTCTGCTCCTCCGCTTTAATTCGGATTCAGTGTCCGCTGCCTTTAAGTGTAGATCTTTGAACAAATAGTAGTGTTACGCTGCACAGCGCACGCGGCTCTACGTCCTACACTAAAGAATAGTCGGTTTTAATTTGGGTTTTGTCTGAGATTCCTTGAACGTAGTCATGCAAATATCTCAACGTATTATACATTTCTAAACTCACTAAGGACTTGACTATCTCTAAATCTATCTCATATGAAGGATACATTTTTTTATTATACCATACTGTATATCATAAATCATAAACAGTGTTATTCTGTATTTTAGTGGACACTATAATCAACAGCCCTCTTAACATCTGGCCTGGAACTACAGGTTTAAAAGAGCATTTTTAGTCAAACTCACTCATCATCTGCACCACTCTAATCTGTACACAGGGTTGCTGGGGGCCTAGAGCCTATCCCAGGGAACCTAGGGCACAAGGCGGGGTACACACTGGGTACACCAGTCCATGGCAGGGCACAAACACATACACACTCTCACATGCTCATCCACACACTAAGGCAAATTTTGTGAACGCCAGTTTCTTTGGATTGTGGAAGGAAAGCCACCAAGAAATCATGAAAACTCTTGACAGGTGCTAACCACTAAGCCACTGTGTGCCACAGGAATTATAATAGATTAATAAAATATTCTAAAGAGGCAATGCTTACACAGTATTGAAGCCTAAATGAAACAAAAACTTTTGTCATTAAGGACAGCATGTCTCAGTCCATTGATTTAGGTATTTGACTTAATTCAAAAGTCCTGTAATATTTTATTATTTATTTTATATCATGTCAATTACTTTGTTTTTCATCTGTTCTTGAATTTAGTTAGATCATGGCATTATGTGTTGATTTTTTTTTTTATCTTTTAGCATCCTTTATTTTTTAAGACATGTGGCTTTAAATGATTTCTGGCAGTAATCAGGCTGGGTGTGGCAAGTGAAAACTAATTGAGTTTTACACAGTTCATTCATAATTTAGTTTAAATTACTTTTTCACATAGGGCCAGGTACTGTATGTTTGTACAGTTTGTTTTCCCCATAATACATAAAATCGTTTAAAAACTGCATTTTGTATTTACTTTGGTTATCTTTGTGTAAATCTTTGTGGCTTATGCCATAGTGAAGCCTAAATGAAAACCTTATTGAATAGCTGGGTGTGCCACCCTTGGTGGCAACAACTGCAATCAAGCGTTTCCGAGAACTGGCAATGAGTCTTTTACATTGCTGTGGAGGAATTTTGGCCCACTTTTCTTTGCAGACTTTCTTAATTCAGCCACATAGGAGCATGAATAGCCTGTTTAAGGTAACGCCACAGCATCTCAATCAGATTTCGGAAGTCTTCGACTAGGCCATTACGAAATTATTTATTTAATTGAGCCATTCAGAGGTGGACTTGCTGGTGTGTTTTGGATCATCCGTATACCCTAAGTGTGCTTAAGCTTGAGATCCCGAATTAATAGGCAGACATTGTCCTTCAGGTGTTTTTTTTTTTTTTTTTTTTTTTTTTGGTAGAGTGTGGAATTCATGGTTCCATCAATTATGGCAAGCCATCCAGGTCCTGAAGCTGCAAAGCAGTCCCAGACCATCACACTACGACCACCATGTTTGAATGTTGATATGATTTTCTTTTTGAGGTTGTGTTTATTTAACACCAGATGTCAGTGGATGCAAACCTTCCAAAAAGTTCATCTTTTGTCTCATCAATCCACAGCATGTTTACCCAAATGGCTCTCATCACTATCACCATCTCAGGCCTGTGTGTGGCAAGTAACAAGAGACAAGTTTTTCTCTTTGTATTTACTTGGTTTATCTTTTTGTAATATTAAAATGTGTTTGATGATCTCAATCATTTTACTGTGATTAATGTGACGAATATCGAACAAAAGGAACCGAGAATACAAAGACTTTTTCACAGCACTGTACAAACAGAGAAGAATATAATAATTTTACTTTATACTGTGATAACATGTTGGCTTGAGCAGCACTTTATAGCCTAATTCATCTTTTTATATTTTCTACCACATTTACTTACCATTTTGGTCATCTCCCAATACACACCTACAGAACCAGCCAGCTCTCTCCGTCACACCACAGCTACCAGCCAGGGAAGGGTAAAGGTAAGCATGTGTTTCCTCTGAGACACATGAAGACAGCCAACCATATCTTTTTAAACTTCTGTTCGTGCTGTGCTACCGGACAGCATTGGACAAATGGAGGAAAAATATCTGCCCTCTTCTGCACACACGAACACCAACAATTGTTTACTGTCACTCTGATTAAACTCATGAGCACTATTAAGAGCATGGCTTTTTTCTCTATTACTCCCAGCAATGGATGGCTGGCACTGTTGGGATTCACACCGACTCCCACCAATAGGGTGATAAAATACCTTGAAAAGAATGTTAAAAACAGGATGCTCTACATTATACAGTATGCACACATTACACATAAAAATCTGGATAGTAAGTATTAGGATTAAGTAATGTTCTACATTTTCCAGACTAATGTATTCTTGTGCTTTTCAGGATGTCTTCTAGAAACATAATTTAATGCACTTATAATCCATCAGTGTATCATTTAACCATCAATGCATCATTGGTTGCTTAATGCATTCACTCATACATCCATTATATCCCCTCAGCTTCCTCTTTCCACTGTATTTTAAGACGGTCTTGATTAACCTGAACCGTGAGGAAGCATGTTTGGTCATTTGGGACTGCTTGAAACTTAAATTACAAATATCTGTCCAGGATATGAACAAATATGCTTATACACTGTATCTGCAACTTTTATTTAGAAGCTTTTTAAATGCTGAATACATTATAAAATAATGAAAAGAAAAAATAACCAAAAACCATGCCATTTTTCTACTCCTTGCATTTTGGGGTCAACTGTTTGATAGCTATCATTCCCTCTTACATGATTTAAATCATGCTAATTCCATAGCATCAAGAAATTCCCTGGTGGACCACCGGCTAGCAGGTGCTATACGTTTCCTTGTGGCATATCAAAGATTCAGAAGCAATGAGCCCCTGTAGAGGCCTCCAAAAATATGTATCAGGTGAAAAAGGAAAGAAGAGGCATGGTGGCGTTAGCACTGTGGGCTTGCACCTCCATGGTCTAGAGTTTGATTTCTGTCTCAGGTCTTTGTGTGTGTAGTTTGCATGTTCTCCTCATGCTTGGTGGGTTCCTCTGATTTCCTCCCACAGTCCAAAGACATGCAATGCAGTCTAATTGGTGTTTCCGAATTACCCATAGTTTGTGAGTGTGTGATTGGGTGCTCTGTAGTGGATTGCGATGAAGGGCACACAATCTCACTTCCACGCATCTTCTCACGTACTACACGTTTACAGTCTAACTGCCATTTAAGTGTATGAGTGTGTGTGATTGTGTGCCTTGGAATGGATTGGTGCCCCAGCCCTAGTGCCCTGTTTTAGCACAGATCTTACAATTTTTGCAGCTAGAAGCCCCTCAAAAAAGACTCCCTCACAATACAATTTTTTAAAATATTATTGTTAATGACCATTATTAGAGCCAATAATATGGTTCAACTGTCCTTGGGCATTAATTAATAGACCTAAAGTATTTGTAAGTTACAGAGATTTTGAGCAAATCAACTTAATTCAAGTTACCATTCAAAAAGGTTAATACGTATAAAGAGTTGAAAATACACATGACTTTAATAATAACAACAAAAATCCTGGGCGCCCTGACTATGCTGCATGGACCCTGCTTCGGGAGCCTTTACACAATTGGACTGAAATTATGCTTTCAAATAAAACGTTAAAGGCATACTTTATGTATATACAGGTACATGCAAAATGTAGAAAAGGTTTACTTGAAGGTCCCATTCCAGTATCAAGCAGAGGTACAGTTCTGTAAACTTTTTGTGTGTGAATCTGAACATCATCAGTATGATTTTAGGTAGAAAAAGCATGTCTCAATATTTTGAGCGCTTTACCTAAGGGATGAACCAAGGAATTTAAGGTGCTAGCGTTCAACTTTTTAAATCATTTGGAAAAAAAAAAGGTTTCATGTTTGTCCATTCATTCATTCAGTCATTTGTTCATTCCTTCATTCATTCTCATATCCTGGTCAGGGACAAGTTAAATCCCTAATGCTGAGTTTCAACAGGAAAGCACCATGGATGGAAGTCACATGATCATGGGGCATATTTTTTCTTTATTTACATAATAAAAAAAAAAGAGTTCTACTGTAACATAGTATAAAGGTATTGCTGTGTGCAGAAAACCACAATTTTGCCCAGAGAGCCTCAGGGTGGAGAGCTCTTCCAATCTTTCTCTCTGGCTTTATACCATGCCAGTGACAGAGAAAGGATGCTGGGGAATCAATCAGCCATGGAGTCCAAATATTCTAATCTTATATGGCTGCCTGAAAGTAACAGCAGGGAACTTTTCTCCTCCTGAAGAACTCGCGAAAGTGAGGAAGAATAACACGCTGAGTAAAGAAACAGCTTAATCAGGCAGAAATAACATGCTTTGTTATTCCCTGTACAGTAAAGGATGCCTCTTCAGTCACAACTATCTCCCTGCAGGAATAACAGTTGGGATTCTGAAGCCCCCAACATGCATCTTTTTGAAACACTTGTCATGCATCATTGTCAAACCCGTCATTGCAGTTGGAGAGGAACACTGAGTGCTTGACCCTGCCATCCCACCATGTAGACGCCAACTGGCTGTTATGTCACATAGTGAGTGAGAGAAGCTCTATGCTTTGTCTCATTTTTGAACTTTAAAAAGATTCAACACTGCACAACTGGGACTTGAACTCGACTCACAGCTGTAGATTGTATGACCTGAGTAAGCGGTATCCTTATCTAAGGACATTCTACTCGAAGAAAATGATTTTCTAAGCATTTCAGCTGACATGAGAGAGTGAAAAAAGTGTTGTTGTTTTTTTTCACCAAATCTGTCATTGTTGGATAAAATATCAGATCACATGAAAGCCAGATTTCCCGAACAGGGCCCTTGGACACTTGGACTTAGATTACTTCAAATTTATGCCATAATTAAATCAAAATCACTGACTTTTCACAGTCACAATTTGGTTTTCCAAGTGAATGTTTTGTCAGATTATGATTGTTTTTCATTTTTACAGCAACAGTTATTGTTATTGGTATTTATAACCACAGCGTGTGGCAATTTATGCATATGCTCATGGCTGGTGTAAAGCAGTGGAAAATAAGTGAAATGTGAGCAAACAAGGTGCTCAGAGTCAGAGTGAAATATGACAGCCCCATGCTTATGGCTGCACAGAAAAGGTGGCACAGCTGTGAAATATTCATTAAGATGAAAGCCGAGCATGAGACATCATCAGAGTTGCATCTCAAACTGTGTACTAGCTACTAGTGGCATATAGATTGAGTGATGGATACTGATATTTATTGCCAGAGAAGATCTGCATAACTACTATATACTGTATACTATATGTACAGTATGGCTAAAAATAAGGAGACTCCTGACTCCTGACCATCACACTCATATGCCACAAAATTAGAAGTACACAATTGTTTAGAATGTATATGTATATTGTAGCATTATAGAGTAAGATGCCCAACCATGTTCCAGTACGACAATGCCCCTGTGCACAAATCAGGCTCCATGAGCAGTTTGCCAAGGTTGCAGTGGAAGATCTTGAGCGTCCTGGCAGTCCACAGAGCCCTCAACCCCACTGAACATCTTTGACATGAACTAGAACATCAACTGGGCCCCTGATCTTCTCGCCCAACATCAGTATTACTGCCCATGTGGCTGAACAAAGCTCACAAAATACTCACAAAACAAGTCCCTCCAAAACAGGTACTAAACAAAACTGTTCACAAAGCACATCTGAGTGGTGCTGTATGACCAGGTGACCAAAAAGTTTTGTACGTTTCCTGTACTTTATACTGGGGCCTTCAAGTAAAAGCAGGATTTGTGATTAAATTTCTCATGAATAAAGGTCTAAAACCGATTGACATTTACAAAAGACTTCAGGCAAAGTATGGTCATGAGACTCTTAGCTGCAATAAATCGTCAGAATGGTGCAAACATTTTAAAGAAGGTCATACATCCATAAATGATGACTCCATCCAAGGTGGCTCGGAGCCCACTGCAGTCCTTCCCATGAACATTCAATGAGTGGAACGCCGTGAGAATCGATGAATAACTTGTCGCCAACTTGCGTGCAAGAGACGCATCTGTCTGTGGGACAATCAATCACAAACACCACTTGCACATTACAGGATCTCAGCTGGGAGTGCCACATCCCCTGTATTGTCCTGACCTTGCTCCAGGCCATATCCATATGTTTGGAGTTTCTTGAAGGCCAACATTCCAGAGGTGAAGCATCGTATTGAGAAAACTTTCTACCTTGATGGTATCCAAGTGCTAGTGAAACACTGGGATAAATGCATTAGTGTGGAAGGGATTATATAGAAAAATATAATAATTGTGCTCTGTTCTTCTGCACAATCAATAGTCACATTACTATTACTAACATAACTGATCATGAGTATATCATCTGTATTGAATAGACAATTTGTTCTAAACAGGTGCAAATACAGAAACAAATAGAATCACATTCATGTATTAGTTTATCAGAAAAGCTTAGAGGGTATCAGGTTGAGATAGCAGGTGTGCAAAAGGACTGGATTGTTGTTACTGCCATGCAGATGTGAACAAGGCTCAGACATGAAGGATCCTGCAATGCATTTATGGTTTCCATTCATTCGTCCTTAATAACTGCCTGGTCCAAATTAGGCAATAGGTTTGTTTACTTTATATTTAAAATAACTGAACATAGTGTAATTTGTTAGAAAATATCAATCAGGCAAAGATAATGACTCCACTTATCACATATTTCTTCATGATACCAATTATGATCTGAGTGATATAGCTGAGATTTTTAGGTTTGAGGTTCTGCATAGTTAAAGAGCTCATGTTTAATTTTTAAAAATCCGGTTTCGGCCACATCCACTTGATACAGCTATCAAGTGATGCAGACAGTGACATTGCATTGCACCCCTAACCTATTCCTCTGTTATTATTCTCTGCTACCATGATGCCAGGTTTCATTACCAGCAGATTTGAAGTGGGTAAATCAAAGCAACCCCGTGCGCTAGACAGCATATCATTGACCGGCAGTTTTACAGCTAAATTTATTCAATAATCTATTAATGTAACTTACCAGTCAGTTCTTGTACACTACATAATGTAGAAAAATTCAATAGCATTAGCTAGCATATTTATACTCTGACAGTAATATTAACAAGAACACTGTTTAGAATGCAGGAAAATTATTTGATTTCTGTGATCATTATGTCTTTTAATAGGGTCTAAATGAGCTAATGAGCTTCTGTCTAATCCAATAAATATCAATAAAAGGAGGCTGTGTTCAGACATTATGTGTGGATAGAAATGCAGCTTTTGATATTGAATGTGTAATTAATTAAATCATGATCCATCATCCAAATACTGTATTTAAAAATTCTGCTACTACAGAGAAAATGTGGTAACATTAAAATAATAAATACCCAAGGTCTCTAAATAATTATTTTATAAATTATAATCATGTAGTATGTCAGTGTTTAATGCAATGCCATGTCGTGTACTGCAGAATCTTTATAAATAATAATCACCAGAGCGTAATTATAGAGCAATGCTAACATTTATTAACAATGATAATAATAATTAAAAAAACATAATAAACATGACATATTAGTAAATTAATTAATTAATTGATTGATTGTTTTATTCATTAATTTACTGCTGAAAAGTGGTTGCCTGCAATGACCAATGACTTCATGCCAGCATTTATTGCTATAAGAGCCGTATACACAGAATTGGAAGGTAACTAAATGCATTTACATTATTACTGTACCTAAGAACAGTTTTCAGTTTTCAGTTTTCTGCACTTTACTTCAATAGTTCTATTGCAAGATACATATTTTTAAAACTTTACTCCACTACATGCCACAAAAAATATTTGCACTTTCTACCTTCTACTAGAGACAGAGACTTTTACTGTGACTTAAAGGCTACTATGAGCTAATACATATGCACTTTTGATACTTAAGTAAATACTTAAGGTAAGTACTTTTGGACTTTTATCAAAAACAAATGTAAATGGATGACTTGTACTTTCACTTAAGTCATATTTCACATATGTGCAGGTTATGCACATATAGGGTATAGGGTTTATGTACTTTGCCCACTACTGCGTGTACACTACAGATCATTCGGATCATTCATGCCACTTATTCCACAATGCATGTCAAATATTTTGCAATGTAAAATCTTTAATAATTAATATTATATAATTACATTTTAATATTGTTAATAAACAATTATAGTTTATAGTTACAATTGCTTTATAATTATACTCATTGGTTATAAACATTGTCCTGTATATTACTGTAAAGTAAAACAAAGAAAATGAAGAAGTAGATGATAAGAAGAGACCTTTGAGGTGCCTAATGATAGATTCATTTGTTATTTGTTTCTGTAGTTCCTGGATACTGATTTGTTTAAGATGTTGCCAGCATCCTTTATTCACTCTCGTGTAGAATCCAGAGTCAGTCCAATGATGGAGTTGATGATCCTAATCAGCTCATCCATAGACTCCAGTAACCTGATTTAAACACTAAATTTTCTTACACCCCCTGATTGGCTGAACAGTGACTGGTCTCAGAGCCACCTACAGATCCTTTGACTGAATGACGCTAAGGAGTGGATCATTTTCCCATGATCACAAGACAGCACTTCTCTTAATCATCTCAACTGTGAATGCACCCTAGAGTGTGGAAGTAATCAGTCTTTTTTGTCAGAGATGGTAAATGTTGATATAGATTATGAAGAAAGGACAGTTCCTTGGGTAGTAGGGAGGTTGGATGTTCCTCATCATAACCATCAAAATCATAGTGGAGCCTCACACATATTAACCTGATAGTATGATAGTATGATGATCCCAGAAAGTTCATGATCCCAGAAACCAAAAGGGCACCAAGTGTGGGTTTGTTGACCAGTTAAAGAGGCAGTAAAATATAAAGGGAATAGAGACTTTGTCCAGATATGAGTAGAAATGGCAAATGATTTAGATCAGAGCATTATATACATCAGATATAACCTGATAGTATGATACAGTAGTATGATGACAGCATATATACTATCATATCATATGTATACAGTATTCACATATGAATATATGAATTAATTTCAAATGAATGCAGTGTTTCTGTAGCCCTTGAAGTTGACGATGCATCCTGACTTTAGCACTGGGTCTATATGGGATGTCCTCCATAGGCTGTGGCTTGAGCAAAGTGGAACAGGTGATATACTGTAGCACCTCACAGCTGCGGCAGGGACCGGTTTTTCCTACCACTTTTTTCATTTGTCACTTTTTTGCCTAGCAGCAGTGCATCACTCCCAGTTTTCCTTGGATAGGCTCCATATCCATCATGATCCTGACCAGGATAAAGCAGTTACTGAAAGTGAGTAAATGATCCAGCAGCACCTTTCACAGAAGATTTTAAAAATAAACTTTTTGGTGAAATGGCTATTTTGAATACTTTGGCCTTCATCATCACTATGTGCCGCGGTTTGGTGTAAAATGAAAGTAATTACTCATCGAAAAGGAAATCGCTGGCAGAATTGTAATGTGAATGGGTTGTATGGGGCTTGATTAAATTAGGAAAATAAAACTAATAAAAATGTGATGATAATTTTAAGCATTTTTGCAATTTTATTAATTATTAATGCTATAACCCTTGTGGTCTACTTTGTTTTATTTTTGGAGAAAATTTTTAAAATAAAGAAACCTACACTGTAGCACTAATGATGATGATCCCTCACTATGGTGAAATGGGTTATGTTTTCCCACACAGTAGAGATAGCAATGGTCAGACTAAACAAAAAAATGAAATTTGCAGAAGCTAATTATCTAAACGAGAAGAGACATGAAATGTGAAAAATACTCATTTGGTGAGCGAGTAAAAACAACTCTGGGAACCCATGGGAGAATGATTTCTAGTAGGGAAAAGTGCAGAGTAGATTGTGCTGTTTATCGTTTGTGCTGTTTATTATTTGCATGGAGTTATCTACAAGAATTATCAACATGCCTTAGGACAGTGCTTCCCGAACCGTGTTCCTGGGGGAACCATTGCACTGCACAATTTATCGTTTTCGCTACTCCCAGCACACCTGATTTAACTAATTAGCTATTTAAGAATCTTTCCTGAATAGAAGAGGATGTGGCCGAGAAGAGAAAACACAAAAATGTGTAGGGCAGGGAGTCCTCCAGGACCAGGCCTGAGAACCACATTTGTGGTAAAAGTTTTGCTTTCAGACTGCTGGGATTCCTTGTTAGCATTGTTGGCATCTCTACAAAAGTCTCGTCAAGTAAAAGCCTTTTAGGAAGCGTAAATCATGCATACTGTATGCAGAGAGGGTGCCAAGGGAGCACTAGCACCCGCCCCATTTGACCCTTCATGTCCAAAATGTCCTTTTTTGTTATAAAATCAAATTTCTTTCTTTAAAATTGCTAAAAAATAATTTAGTCACCTGGCTACCTTCAGCCAGTTAACATCACATGACGACCTTTAAGCTTTTCGTGACATGTCCTGTCCTGTTGATGCTCAGCAAGAGAACTTCTCATATTAATTCTTTGATAAAGAATACACTGGAACATTCGCTGGCGATAAATGAGGTTTGCAGCATACAGTATGAGTATAAGTGTTTTAATACTTCAAACACATCAATAGAATTTAACAGACTCTTGTCATGTCTCATTAATAGATCATGCTGAAGTTTACACGGTTTTAACTGGGTGTCTTTTTTATTGCTTCATGTGTACTTTATTAATTATGATAATCCTAAAAGAAATGATTAATATACTAATTAAAGAAAACAATGCATGGGGATCACACAAAAAACAGGAGCTGTGAAGGTGCACAATACCAGTACCAGGTGTCCAGTACATGTCTTTTTTTGATATATAGACAATAGCTACTGTATAATACACACTTTATTACTTTATTACCGTATATATTAAATCGTTAACATTTTCTAACCATAACCAGGGTGAGTTTATTATTGATTAGGTTCAAGACAGCTAATAATAATAATAACAATAATAATAATAACAATAATAATAATAATAATAATAATAATAATAATAATAATAGATTAGAACGGAAAATGGTGCCTCATTCCTAGATGTTGTGGAAAGTGTTAGTGCAGAGGAGGCGATGGAGACAGAGGCTTGAGTGAAACAGAGACAGTGTGGAGGGAACAGCAACCCAGGAGATAGAGAGGGGAGCAAAAAGGTTACCTTCTGTTGTGGGCTGCTTTAATTCAGCAGGTTATGCAGTAAATGGTTTTAAAATCTTGTTCCATGTGCCCCTTTTTAACTTCAAGCACCTGTCCCTCTAAAGGTCTCTGCGCAGCCCTGCTGTAAACCATTAACTATCTGAACAACCCTTGAAAGGTTAAAGCCATGATGTTTGATGTTGAATGACTCACCCGTTACAAACAGATCACTACATTGTCTATATCCAGCCATATTACAGTACACCCCCCACCCCCGACCCAAACACACACACACACACATTTATTATTTTTTTTACCAGTTTGGTTTAACCATTTCCCACCCACTAGTAGACTCTCTCTTATTGTATGACAGCTACTAAGCCGGTGGGTGAAGGCAAACACAAGCTTCCTCCAGATAAAAGAAAGATTTGCATTTTTCTGAGCTGCAGGTCAGTCTGTCTAGTATCATTGTGATTTAGAGTAAGGCCATACTGTACAACCCACCCAGAGAGTAGGGTCACTTTTCCTCTCTCGGATTTCCATTCGCAGATGACTATGGCATATCGGAGTTTTGAACTTCCTGACAATAGGGCGGATGTAGCAGGCTATAAAGAGCAGGCATATTTGAAACACTTCAGTAACACATCCCCACAGGTCTCAGTAGAGCCCATGAATCTAGGCTATGAAGTCATTTAACATGGCAGTAATTACCGTCTCTCCTGGGACCTAATAGGAGCTGTGCTCACATTCTAGAATGGTGCTCCCTGGCCCTCTGAGCGATCCATAACCCTGACAGAACTCTCCATGCTGTCACTCCTTCAGAGTCACCCTTTGAAATCCACAGAGAGGATGATAAATGCACTCCCTGCTCTGACACAACAATCCCAACACACTTTGCACTCTCTTCCTCCCCCCCCCCCTTTTGACTGCCCATCTCTCTTTCTTTCTACTTTTATGCTATAAATTTGTTCATCTCTCACTCTCTCTGCACTCATCTTTCCTTCTCTTTCTCTTACTGATTGCATTTCTGTCATTCTGTGGCTCCTTCCTACTCCCACTGCCCATGATGGACCACTTGAATTTACTCTGTTGTTTATCACACTACCATGGTGGGTTCTTTTTTTTAAGCACACGCTGTTTCAAATGTCCGCAAACTGATTGGAGAGCAGACGCAACTAGAAACAATCGGTTTAAATGAGCATGTATTTACTGGGATGTGTTATCGTCCAAATTCAACATGACGTCTAGCCATTGTGTAATTTTGCAGAGTGAAAAAAAAAAGCATTTGCTCTAGCTTATATAAATCAATTCCACCCATCATGACCTTTAGAAGATGGATGCAGCACAGTTGGCATAGTGTAGCCAAACTCATGCTGGGAAATCCACACACTTTTTTTTTTTTTTTTTTAAGTATGCCATTCACTGTGGAAAGGAACACCACTGAAGGCATGGCTCATGGTCTTGGCACATGCTCAATATTCTTATTACAGTGTATATAAAAAAGAAAACACACACACACACAAATTCACACTCAGAGCCCAATCTCGTTTAGCCACACTTCAGTATAGCACTACATCACATGGAGATACATGCAATTAGCATTTAATTTGATGGTTGGGTAAGAAACCAGGCTTGGATGTTTGCATGCTTGAATATCCCCTCATTTATTCAGCTGGAGCTTTATATTCTCACAGGTACAACTTACATTATTGATTTCTCTACTCTGTACGTCTAATAACACGGATCATTCTTTAATAAATACTGGAATGTAAATACAAAGAACTAAGAAGATTTGCCCAATTTTCTTCCCACACTTAGCCACTGCGAGGTTAATATTTGCATCCTCTGAGATACGTGAAGTTATTTTTTTTATTATTGGTGATGCTGAATCACAGTGTACCGTGAAATACAGGTACAGTAGGAAAGCACTTTCAACCGTCTTCTGCATACATGGGTTTAAAGGTGATTAGACGGTGGACAAAGCTAACAAGAGAACATGGGTAATTTTCCTATTTAGACTAAATTTGGCTGCAGATAGCTAGGACATCTTGTCTCGAATCAAATCTGAATTCTCCAAACCAAACTGCAGGTATACTACTATTCTGAAAAAGACATATTCACCTTACAATGCACATTGATCAATTCCGATTTTTCTATTCAAATTGGATTTACATGTTCACATTAATAATTACATGTGACTTTTATCTCACTCTAACATGGACATATCAGTCCCTTGAAATGGCACGCATGAGCACATTGAAACATCTTTGTGTTAAATCCAGGTTAAATGTGACATTATTATGTATTATTATTATTATTATTACTACAACTACAACTACATTAGGGTCCAACTTGGTCATATTATTTATTTATTCTATAAAAAATCTTAATGTCAGAACTTATCAAGAGTTTGTGCAACCACTCATTCATTTCAAACAATGGATGGGATTTTAGCAAAAATATGCTTGGGATTTTGGTCAAGCATAGTTTGTTGACTGTATTTGTTGAGGTCCAGAAAAAGGATAAAACCCAGATGCCTTGCTTCAGCTGGTTTAGCAGTTTCTGCTAGCGCTGCTATGAAATCCCCACGCTGCCGGTGCTGGCTGACGTCGGCGAATACCCCATGCATACGCAGTGGCAAAAAGTCGTACAGTATGACTTCCAATATGCCCGTTCTCATTCAGGTCACATGACCGTGTATCGGATATGTACACGATCTAGGACCACATGTGAATTTGACCAAGATCCGAAAAACATCAGCAAAAAAAAAAAAAAAACAGTTTGTGTTCAGAAAGCCATAAAAGCCAGAGCTCATTTATAGAGATCCAAATTCAGATAAAAATAGAGTGTTCGATGCTTTTTGTCAGAAATTTTTACCGAAGACTCTATCTGAGACTGGAAGTGAATTGGGAATTAGATTGTGTGAAATGCAGCAAAAGGTTGTGGGAGGTTTTCACTTTCATGTGGGCAAGAGCAAGAGGTCAGATACAGTACGAAGTTACAGTAGCAGAACTAACAAAGAGCATCCTCTTTAACATGAACGTGTGATGCTGCATTGTACATTTACAGTATACAAGACATACAGTATATTTACTTACTGCCTGGTCAGGATCAAGGTGGTTTAAATTAGGTTCCCAGTCTGTTTAAGTCAGTAGTTCTTAACTCTGTTTCTGTGGAACCCCCTTGCTTTTACATTTCACTGTGTTCCCTGCTCTATCACACCTACTTTATTTCAGAGAATCCAGTTAATTAGCTTATTAGGTAAAACAGGTATGCTGGGAGCTGAGAAAACAATAAAATGTGCAAGGCTGGTGCTTCCAGTGCACGAGCATGTACAAACAAAAGTAATGACTTTGCAAGCAGAATTACAAAGACAGTCCATCTCTTGTTGGATAAATTATAAATTTGATTGATGTAGTTGAGGTTGAGAATCTATTACACCTCCAATTCCAATTCCAAGACTATGCTGATGCTGCTGAGGTTTTGTCAAGTGTTTCCAGGGAAACGATGGTAAGATTAATAATAATAATCATAATCACCATAATAATAATAATAATAATAATAATAATAATAATAATAATAATAATAATAATGGCCCTCATACTAATGAAGATCACGAGGTTCCCACTGCTTCCTAAAAATATTGACAAACCCAGCAAGAATGGGGTCAAAATGAAAATGCTTTTATCAAGTCCATACTGCTTCCTAGCCATGACACTGTCAGGTCCTCAATGCGTCTATCATGTCGTTACTAATTTCTTATCTTGCACCTGATCACGCACTCGCCAAATCCGATCAGATTGCACCATACTCTTAACAGGAGCTTATCACATGCTTACTACATTGTCATTGCATCCAATGGATTGGTATCAATACTGCAACATGGGCAGTGCTTTTTATCACAAAGTGTTAGTGTGAGGAATTGGATCCAGTATTCATACTAAATTATCTGAACATGACAAAGAGGCTGATAGATAACCTCCTGCATGCATGTCATGAATGTGATGGGCACTAGTGAGAACATAAGATGAACTTAATGCGGTCTCCTTACGTACAACTGAACTACCAGGGTCATAGCACAAGCCTGAAGCGGTCATTGTGAGAGCTCCATTGACGTACTATAGCAACAAAGCTCTGACATTTCAATGACAACTCAGTCAGAACGCCATCCAATCATTCCCATCTTTGCCATGATCACCATACGTCATTGAAGTCCCTAAGAAGTGGTGGTTATGCTGTTCACTTGTCAATGCCATTGTTACTACCTCCTTAAGTTCTTCCTGCATTTGGCCTCATCCATATCTTCGGCAGGGTTTTTCTGAACATGTCCAAAAAAACGTAGCAGCTCCACATCAAGGGAGACAACACTACTATCCTTAGCAGGTTTCTAGTGCATTCCTGCCAAATTGTACAAGTTCTTACTGTGTTCACCCAATTTTTCCAGGACCCAGTGGGAATGTGGCTCAGTGTGATGGGAGAGGGGGGGGGGGGTGAACGAAAGAAGGAAAACAGAAAAAGAAAGCCTTCCAGGTTCATTTTGAGTTTAATTCAGAATGCAGATATGGACGTAGATATTTGGAGCACAACAAAATATTAATAGAGAAACAGATATTAGTTCATTTCCCATTACACCCCCTAGTCCAAAATAATGACAGTGCTGTCCATTTTCCCTGCAGGAAAAAAAAAAAAAAAAAAAAAAAACGTCCTCCATCTGTCATCCATGACATCTGAGTTTGATGTCCATCTGTACCTCAAAGCCTGTTTACTCCCAGTCCTGTGAGGTTGTGCAAAAGTTTTCCAAGTGTATTTGCATATTAATTGGTCTGTAATGTTAATTCAGTCATCTGGAGGGTTATAATCCCTGCATACATCCTGCGTGAACTGACAGACCAGGACTCATCTGTTCACAAGTGTCAACAAAAAAACAACTCCTGTAAAAGCGCCACAACATAAATTCACATAGTTATAAAGACCATCACCAAAATATTCATTATTTATTAAGCATAAATCACAAGTCGGTAATAAGGATTAATTTATTCACTCATTACATCCTCAGTTAGATATACTGTATCAAACAGAAGTAAGAGCGATCCAAAGTGTGGGGTATTTTCCTTACTTTCTCTTCAATGTTTAACTGGGTCATTGCTTGAGAAAATAAATAGTAGTGGAAACTGTAGGCTTTAAAGCATTTTCTAATCAACTTTTATTCCCCACCAAGGTCTATTCATCTAAGAAGTAAATACTTATCCTCATGCTGATTTATCCCCATATAAATGAGCTGACATATGGATTGGATTAAGCATGGGCACGATGTAAGGTTTATAGTTAAGGTTTATTATTTGAGCCAGGCCTCGGGAGATGTAATGACAGGCCAGTGATGTAACACCCAGTTCAAATCATCTGAATTTATGATTAGAGGCCAAATGTAAAAAGTGTCTCAAAATATTTCAGCTTCCACCTCATCTCACCCAAGGAAAGCAAATTAAAGAGGGAAAACTAGAAGCTCTGTTATGCTGAGCGAGACATTTTTCTGGCTTGGTTTGGGTCCACTTGTCCCCTTAGAGGGAATGCTAACTGGAAATCGATACGCGGTTCTTCTGACTGATCCCTTTAACCTGTAATGAAACATTTCTGTGCTGATAAGGGTGGTCTGTTCCACCAGGAGGACAACATCCCCATTAACAGGGCATTAAGATTCACTGAATGTTTTTGCTGAGAGTGAAAGGGATGTAAATCATATACAGTAATATGGCCTTCCAAGTCACCAGATCTCAACGCAAACCCATTTTACACCACCATTGTCAAAACACCAATGGAGAGAATCTTTCAGAAGAATGGTGTTCGTCCCTCTAGTAAAGTTCTTGTAAAATCTACACCAAGGCACATGATAACTGTGCTGGCAGTTTGGGATGGTTCGGTACCTTAATAAGACGGGTTGTTTTTTCTTTTAACTGGTGGATTTAGAGAAACAAGCATGGATTCAGAAATAAATGTTCATATTGCTTCTCTCTAACAGGAAGACATCGTGCAACAGCAGGTGGTTTTAGTTTCTCATCTTAAGAGTTCTAATGTGAATTTACTATACTGTCTATGTGGTGCATCGGATGTTCTCATACTACAGAACATTCTCCTCCATCCAGTAGGGAGCTATTCTAAAATGCTGAATGGCTTGTGTGATTCCTGAAAATGTGTAATGTGTTCCAACCTTGTATGTATTGCAACCGTGACAGGATAAACTGCATGCAGACGACAAATTAATAAATAACCATCACCGTTCCCCAGGAAGGCTATTTTGCAGCCCATATGTACAGTACAGACCAAAAGTTTGGACACACCTTCTCATTCAAAGAGGTTGAATTTGTATTATGGCCAGAAAAATCAGCTAAGTGAAGAAAAAAATGAGTGGCCATCATTACTTTAAGAAATGAAGGTCAGTCAGTCTGAAAAATTGGGAAAACTTTGAAAGTGTCCCCAAGTGCAGTCACACAAACCATCAAGCGCTACAAAGAAACTGGCTCACATGCGGACCGCCCCAGGAAAGGAAGACCAAGAGTCACCTCTGCTGCGGAGGATAAGTTCATCCGAGTCACCAGCCTCAGAAATCGCAGGTTAACAGCAGCTCAGATCAGAGAGCAGGTCAATGCCACACAGAGTTCTAGCAGCAGACACGTCTCTAGAACAACTGTTAAGGGGAGACTGTGTGAATCAGGCCTTCATGGTAGAATATCTGCTAGGAAACCACTGCTAAGGACAGGCAACAAGCAGAAGAGACGCGTTTGGGCTAAAGAACACAA